>KZ451978.1:539208-662367 GCA_002786265.1 Apostasia shenzhenica
CTGTATTAATAACGCTTATATTAATTAGTACTATATATTTATAAATATATAGTAAAAATGTCTGTACATTAAATATATATATATATATATATATAATTTGCAGTTAATATTATTTCTGATCTATTAGGCCGCTTCAAATGGTTTCAAGCGGGACGAAGACGATTTAATAAAATTAATTAGTTAAATAATTTTAATTCATCCTATAAATTTGAATCCATTTTAAAAAAAATTATTGGGTGCAGCGCGCACCGTTCGGACGCCCAATCAGAGGACGCCACGTGTGCCCGGACCTGCCTGTGTGGCACACGTGGTGCTCTCTGATTGGGTTCCGGACGATGCGCCGTCCGAACCCAATAACTTCTCACATTTTAGAAACATGAAACGGCTTCAAGGCCAGGAAGCCGAAACATCGAAAAGGTGATTTTAGACTCGCAACCGCTTCTTATTTTTTCTCAAATTTTTAGAAAAATATATCTGAAGATAAATTTGGTATTTTTCTTAAGGCTATAATTAAGGAATAATTAAATCTGATAAATTCAAAATTTAAAGAATAATAACAAATCATCTTTTGACTAATAACTATATCCCTTAAATATCTCAAATTTTGATATATATTCTCGTGAGAATTTTAAATTAATAATATTCAAATAAATTATAAAATTTTGAATAAATATTTTTATTTACTTTTATTATAAAATTTATGTACTTTAATTATTTTTGAGATTTTATTGTGAGATGAAGTGGTTTCTAAATAAAATTTAAGAATAATGTATCAAATAAATTAATGTAGATTCAAAACTAGTTTCAAGCCACTTTTCATCCAAACAAAATTTACGTTTGAAACTTCATCATTTATCTGAAACTGCTTCAAACTTTGAATCCGATTCTATTTATTTTGAATCTGAATCCGCTGTCAAACAGGCCCTTCAGATTTTGATCAAATGTAGTGAAAAATATAGCGAGAACTTGAGAGAAATTTGAGTTTTTGCTTTAAACATTATTTCAGTATTTCTAATGTGATTCAAATTGTATTTGTAGTTTTAAGATGCTGCCTAACAGTCAGAATAATGCTTTGGACATTTGGAGATAATTTGGTTCAAAATATGACCTTTTTTGGTAGTAGCCTTTTTTCATTCTTTATATAGATGGGATCTTCCGATTACAAGGTCAGACCATCTCAAATTTTGTTTAGCCATTACTATTCCCATATATTTATGAGACCATCTGATCCTTTTGTTGAACCATCGAATCAGTTCAACTTGATTTGCAGGCAAAAAGGATTTGGAAATCTATTCTGTTTGATTATGGGATAGGATCGGACTGTTCATTCAGTGGATTAGATTATTCGTTTGTTCCAAATATCAAATCTGACTTTCAATTAAATTTGAAGCTATTTAATTGAATCTCAAATTATGTTTATCCTTATTTAATATGAACAATAAAGTGTATAGAGTGTTTATATGTTCAAAAATATTTAATTGTTCTAAAGAAAGTACGATATAAGGTATTTATACTTAAACTAGATTTTTTTACAAACTGTTTACCATTGAAATGTTATTGTCCATTTTGTAAGGCATTTTATTTTTACCACATTTTTTGTGTGTTCTTCATATGTTATCGTCCAATGTATACTTACCTTGAAGTTTTCTTTCGTCTATTTTTAGTCTTCTTATTTTTAGTCTATTAATCTTCTTATTTTACGTTTTACTCAACCACAATGTTAGATAACACTACTTAAGGTCTGTTTTCAATAAATATAACTGAGCTACATCAGCTCTTTTCTTTTTGATAGAAAGCTACGTGGGCTCTTGGGGCTAACAAGGTGTAGACTCAGGTTAACCTAAGCGGCTAAGCCATTTCTAGTGAAGTTGGAGAATGAGCCTAGGTAGGCCAGATGACCACCTTTATAGGGCTCTCCTCCTCTTCTTTGTTGAATTTTCTTCTTTAGGACTCTTTTTTCTTTTGTGACTTTCCACAGATTCTTATTTTTAATGTTTTGAGCATGAATCTCTCCCCCTTCATTTTTCTTGAAATTGGAGCACATTCTTGTGCTCATATATTCAAAAAGGAAAGAATACTAATTTGGAATATCGACATCTGGTTGTGAATATTAATTTGGAGAACTTCTTTAACATCATCTTTGTCCCTTTACACACTCCTTTCTCGTTGGATCACACCACTCCAAGCTTGAAGGAAGAAGCCTTTCACAATGATATGTTAAAACTCCTCTCTCTCTCTCTCTCACTATTTATATTCCTATACATTTCCTCTTTAACTTTCTTCCAAACGCATTTGGTTTACTAGAGTAAGAGTTTAAAAGGAACTAAGTGCCATTTGGCTAGATACATGTTAACCCAATTGCATGGGGAGTGAAAGAAAGGGCAAGAGAATCACAAATCCTTGTTTCAAGAGTCTAATTTTGTTGAGCTATCCTCAGAAGGACTGATTTTTTAAAGAGACCAAATAATGTTAGACCAAATTGGTATCAGATTAGTTTGTCCTCATTCCTCAAGAATTTAGTGTCGACAAAAAGCACTTATCAATCTAGGAGTGCTCTTGAAATTTGTGTATGATTTGATTTTTAATATTTGAATTTGTGTCCAATATGACATTAATATGAAAATTAGTGGGCTATTTTTAGGAAGCAATTTGATAGTTTTGGGGTCCTTACCAAACAAGGCTTCAATACCACACAATTAATATTCACTTGTGAGTCATTCTCTCGTTTAATACAAGTTCTGTGATAACATGGTTGATATTTAAAAAATGTTATGTTCTAAGAATGTTAGTAACTTCTTTTAGAAGGAGAGAAACATTTGTTCCCCTTCTAATTTTGTTAATACTCTTAAAAAAAAAGTACATTTTGTCGCTCTTGGATCAAATTCCTACAATTTTGTGCATGGACATGAACAAATTTTGAACAGCCAATATTTTGAGTGGCATAGTGGACATTACTCGAGAATGAGGATGGGGTTTTAGAAGAGATTTAAGATGAGTTTGAAATTTGGGAACTTTAAAAGGCGTACAATTTATTGGGTAAGTTGCTGTGAGGATTGCATCCCCCAAAATTGATTTTTAAGTATGCTTACCAATCTGTCTATTGCATTCATTTCTTTCATTAGTTGAGGGCATAAAATTGATTATTATTCCCCTTAGCTATTTGTGCTAACACTCAAATCTTACCTATCCCTCCTACTTGCAGAACTTCTCAACTCTGCCCTGATTATTATATATATGCTTGATTACGGAAGGAGTCAAAAAATTATATCTGCTAGCTGTTTACACAGAATTATCATTTGGTTGTTCTTATTCTTATATAATCAAATGCAACTATTTAATTTTTTGCAGCCAACAGAGGGTTTTTGCGATTCAAGTTTTTGAGCTGCATAGATTGATAAAAGTTAGTTGGATCCAAACCCATTTTCGTAGCTAAGTAAATTTTATTCCTTTTACATTATGGGGTAAAGAACATCAAATGTTCATGCAGGTACAGAAGCTTTTCGCCTCATCGCCTCATCTGCTACTGGACAACCCTCATGTTACTAAAATTCAACCAAAAGCATCCTCAAAGAGCCTTCCAATGCCATCCAGCTTAAAGCTTCAGCTGCATGTCGTTCATCAGCGTGATGAGTCCCCACAGATGCCTACCCATATGATTGCTGATTGTCTGGTGGACAAGGCGACTGTTCTTCCTCTTCAAACTCAGGAAAGAGGTCAACTTCCTAGATATGCTCCTCAGGCTGGTAACCAGCCCTCATTCCCCATGACCCACCATGACAACAGCCCAAGTACTTGGTACTTCCCTCCAACGGCAAGCCAGTGGTTGATACCTGTCATGTCGCCGTCAGAAGGACTCGTTTATAAGCCTTATTCTGGTCCATGTCCTCCATCTGCTGGATTCATGGCTCCTTTCTACGGAGGCTGCGGGCATTTAACCCTTCCCCCCATCACGAATGACTTCATGAACGCTGCTTATGCTGTTCCAGCGCTTCACACTCAACAACCCAACCCCGGTGTTCTTCCAGCTTCTCCGGCTATAGGTCCAAACTACTTCCCAGCACCTTACGGCATGCCCGTGACGAACACATTAGTCTCCGCTTCGGCCATCGAGCAATCGATCCCGTTAAATGGTACAGATCCCAATAAACATGTTGCACAGCACTCACGGAATTCATGCAACATGTCAATCACCGGAAGTGAAGCATTATCGGATTGCGCCCCTAAGAATTATCCGTCGAGAGGTAGCGAGGTGCAGGGGAGTACGGCTAGCAGCCCTTGTGATAGGACTCGAGGCAAAGGGAGGGATGCTTTGCCTCTTTTTCCTACGTCTCCTGCTGCAGGGTGTTCTGGCTTGCCTTCACAGTCAAGTGGTAGGGAGTATCAAATTAATGTGATCAAGGTTGTGCCACACAATGCTCGTTCTGCCACTGAGTCGGCGGCACGTATATTTAAGTCGATTCAGGAAGAGAGGAAACAACTCGAGTGGTAGATCGAATGCCGTAGTCCTTATATTTATACTCTCCAGATTGCATCATCTCAAGTTGAAGCTCTTCTGCTGGTACATATTCCCTGAGTACTTACATTAACCTGATGTCCCTGTTTTTCTTAAATAAATTTTGTATTTTGTTTGCATAATATACAAGTTCTTAGATATTATTGTGTCAGCTTTTTAGTGTATCCTTTATGGAACATATTGGTGTATCATTGTCATCTATCATGTATGTGCTTTGGCCTCAGGCTCGTTTGATTCGGTTTTTTTTTTTTTTTTCAACCCAATACAAATTTCAATTATGAAAATCAAATTTATTTCACATTCAACACAAATACTGATATTAGAATTAATTTTATTACATATTTTACATATATTTTAATATTGAATTATATTTTTTTTCTTATCTAAAATTTAACCTTTGAACTAAATGAGGAAGATTGATAATCATTTGATTTTTGAATTGATATTTAGCTTAAGTTGAGTTAGTTGAGCTAAGCTATGAGTTATATTTAATGCTTGTAATTTTAATGAATCAAGTTTGAATTACGGTCAAATCAAATCTATTCAAATTTAAATTGACTTGAATTTTATTTTTTAAATAAAAGTAATATAATTTATTTATATGATATGAGTTTATTGCTTATTATAAAGTACTAAGAAAAATATTCTGTAGAGTTTTAAAGAAGATAAAGATTTGTATTATTTACATTCAAGTTATTTAGAGTATATATAAAGAGGTTGTTGCTTGTGTTCGAGCAAAAGAGGATTTGATTAAAAAAAAATTTATTTTATTTTAATTAGGTTTTTATTTTTTACATTGGTTATAGAGGTTTTGATTCGGCATATTTAAGAAAAAGTGCCTTGATATATGTTTTTTGCAGATGATATTATTCTCATTGATAAGGCTAAAGAAGGTCGATGATGATGGCATACTTTATGCTAAATGTCGGAATTAAAACTATCGAAACGATAAAATCACCGAAACTAATATTTCTAATTTATAAGTGAAATTAAAACTGAAATTGTGGTTTAAAACCTTGCCTCTAACTATGGTGGTTATATACAAACTGGTGATCTAACTTAAACTTTACTTTGAATTAATAATTATCTACTCTTCTATATTTTAGATCCTATGTTTCTCCTCTCAAAGGGGGTATTTTGTAGCTTTATCTTAGGTAGAATTAAATAATTTCAATTAGTTTTTGTTATCTTAGTTTGGCGCAAGTATCATAATCAGTACCAAAATAATACTAGTTTAAAAAAACTAAAATTTAATTATTTTATACAAATTTTAATATAAAAAATATTATTTTATTTCATGTACTCAATAATTTTTAATAAAAATATGAATTTTATTTCACATCTTACACCAAAATATTTGATTCTACTATTGTGATTTAGGATGTGAAATAAAGTTGATATTTTTATTAAAAATTATTAAAATTGTGAAATAAAAAATTTTTTTTATAAAAATTTGTGTAGAATAAATAAAAAATTATTATTATTATGATTATTATTATTATTTAATTAATACTATTTTGGTACTGATTTTTGTTATCGTGTCAAAACAGAGCCTTAGATTTTAAGAGCCCCATGTCTGGCGTAGATTTATAACGAGTGTTGAAAAATATATAATATATCATGATTTTTTTTATAATAAATGTAATATCATGAATTTGAATTGTCTTACTAGTCATAAATTCACAAAGTTATATGTTTGGCTGCAACATTTACCCCACTAGCTATTTTTAACAAAGTTTATGCTACCTGTTAGTTTGAAAATTTAATAAATTTTGACAAAATAATATTATGAAATCAAGTCGACGATTGTATAAAAATTTTCAAATCGGATAAAAATATTTTGGTATCAAAGAGTAAAATTAAAAAAAGTAATATAGAATATAAAATCAAGCTGATCGTCGTTTTAAAATTTAAAATTTATGCAGAATATGATAGGAAAGTTAATTTTTTATATAAAAAATTATATAAGATTTGATTGATGTAAAATTAAATTTTAATTTTTTAAATAAAAAAGAAAAATTTTCAATTCCTAAATATGGCCTTAAAATTAGGGTAGCAATTTTCAATTCAGACAAGTACGGGGTTAACTCGATTATTCCCACCACTGATCTATTTATTAAAATTAAAATATTTTCTTTCTAATATTAAATTAGATATATATTACATAATTTAATTGTATTTTTAATATTAAAATTTATTAAATCTTGATACCTAAAAAATTATAGTAAATATGTTAATGGGTTTAATCAGATAACTCATTTAATAAAAAAGTCGAGTTTAAATTTAATTTAAATAAATAGGTTCAAAAAATAAATCGACTCGAATTCTACCCGTCAATCCGAAATATCACCCATTAAAAATCTTGATTTTTTTTTTTTTTTGATAAAACATTAAAAATCTTGATTTTTTTTTTGATAAAACATTAAAAATCTTTGATTTAAACAGCATTGTTTGCGCGCAAGAAGAGTCAATCCACTATGCATCGAGGAGCGGATCCGTTGTGGCCACGCTCTGCCGCTCATCATTTGCCACGTGGAGACAAATGCGTCGTCCAATGTTTGCCACGTGTGAGGCGGTTGACGCGACGGTCCCCGTCTCCGTCAGGCTTCGCATGATTGGATCCATCACGAACAACTTCTTTAAAATTTTTTTTTTGGCCCACATTTATTTATGATTTCCATTTGGGTTCTCTATTTCCTTTAATTGAAATATATATTAGAATATTTCATGGTATAACACTATAAAGGTTTTAAAACTCAAATTTTATTTTAATTTTACGTTTATATGTAAATTAAAAGTACAATTTCAGCATTTTCAACAGCTGTTATACTTTCAATTTCGATAATTTTAATATAATGCATGTAATAATTTTTTAAGCCTTATTTAATTTGGGTCATTTTTTTTACCCAAAATAAATTTTAATTATAAAAATTAATTTTATTTCACATCCAATAACAATTAATAGTATTTCACATTTTATCTACTTTCTAATATTAAAATATTTTTTTTATTAAATTCAAAAAATAAAATATTTTTTTCGCTTGTTCAAGAAAAAAGCTCGAACCAAATGAGGCATTAGTTTTGACTCAAAAATTAGAGTTTTATGAAGTTTTATTTTAAAAATATAAGAAATTTTGATCAATTTATAATGCTCTTTTCAAATTTAACATAAAAGCTTGTTAAATAGTAACTACATTAAAATTAATATGAAAAATACAACTTAAAAATAAAATAAAATATTATTAGAAGGAAATGTGATCATGTCATTAAATATGAAATTTATTTTTTTGGTGAGAAAAAATCTCTAATCTTTGATATAATGCAACAAATTGTTTGATGCAATGCACGCATTCCAACACATGACCGACAGACAAATTTCAAATTAGTCTTGATCAAAATTACAATAAAATTAGCAAAATTGATCGATTCAAATGCCTTAACAAAAAACACACAATTTTATAATTTTAAAATGACCATCAATCATTGGAGAATATTTGGGACAAAATTTTTCACTTTTCAATTTATAAATGATTGGCATATCAAATCATTTGTTATATGAAGATTTAAAATGTTTTAGATAATTCTAGACATTCTAATTATAGAGTGCACTGCTTGTTTATGATATTAAATAACATTAAATATAGTTTATTAAACCATTCAATCACTTCAAATTTTAAATTTATCATGAAACAATTGTTTACTTTTTAAATCGCAATGTATAATAATAAAATATTCTAAATACTAGCCATTAATATAAAAATTATTATCTTGAGCATTTAAACAAAAGAATCGAATGTGCATCAATGTTTTAAAAATCGGACCGGGCCACCCGGTTCAATCGGTCAGACCGTGAACCGGTTAGTTGGCCGGTTTGATCTAATTTTATAACCGGATCTACTTAAAATCGGTCAGAACGCGTCCAAACTGCGGTTCAACTGATCAACCGGTGAATCAATACGGTAGGACCAATTGGATTTGTAGGTAACAAAAATTTAAAAAAATAATTTTGTTGGTGATGACATAGTACAATGTGTAATATTTGGTGATATGAAATTATAAAATGATCTAGTATTTTAGAATTGATAAAACATACTATTTGCTCAGATTTTTTGATTACATACTAAATACTAGACTCAATTTATGGTTGACGAATATTTTGTTAAGTTAATGTTACTTAGATTTACTTGAAATTTATTTTTTGATTAATGACACAAGATATTATTTAGGGAAAATTGCACAGGGCCCTGAGGATAGAATGACACTGCAAATAGGTTTCACATTTTGAAAAGTTTAGATTTGGATTTCCGAGTTTGTGTTTACGCTGTATTTGGTCCCTTAGTTTAAATAGCGCTTTTTTCAATTATTTAATTAGACAGTAACGATTAAATTTGACTGCTAGTCGTATTTATATAGACCAAAATGCCCTTATAATTTTGTCAAAATTCTTTAAAATAATATGAAGAATGAGTAAAAAAATCTGAAAATAAAACAGTAAAAGCCAGTAAATTTTAGATGTGGGCCCAAACGGTAGCGCAAACACAAACTCGAGGACCCAAATCTAGGCTTTTCAAAATATGAGACATATTTGCAGCGCCATTCTAACTTCAGGGGCTCCTGTGCAATTTATCCTATTATTTATTAAAATTATTGTATTCAATTGTTAAATTTTTATTTTATGTCTAATTATTGTATTTGTGTGTGAATAATATATATTTTAAATATGTCTATATTATATTTTATAATTTTTTTTAATTATTACATCATCTCAATTTGACCTCTGTTTGACTTTAGTTTGATCATTGAACTTTGAATCTTGAGCCTTTCAGTCTACCGATTCTAAAGCCTGTTCGGCTTTTAAAACTTTGATGTGCATAGATTTTTTATTTTTTATTTAAATATTTTAAATGTTAAATATTAATATTCTATATTTTAAATATTTATAATTTTCACTAGCTGGCCCTGCACGATAAAAATTTAATTATTATTATTATTATTTTATGTATGTAATATGTATAAGATATAAGAGATCTTTGTTTTAAAAAAAATTATATTTCATCAATCTAGTATCATATTGATAAAAATTTATTCCATTCATCAGAGTGTTGGTCTTTAGAACAAAATGTAATATTCACTTATAGTAAATTTTTGGGGTTTTTACCTGTATGACACAAAAAACTTCAATATTTACTTATTAGATACCATAAAGTTAAATATTACATGACACACACTTATTTATTTTAATTTTACAACCACCACACCCTATTTAAAAAATCCTTATATTTTATTTAAGTAAACCATACTTAAGTTATGTTTTAACTTAAATAAGGTTCATAGGAATAAAATCTAACCCCATTTGTATCTTAAATTAAATCTAATCGTTAAGATGAGCATCTAACGATTAGATTTAAAATATTCTACATAAATAATAGATTTAAATAGTTTTTAACATGTAAGATTTAAGTTAAGGTGCACCGAGAGTTAGATTTTATTCCTATAAACTTTATTTAAGTTAAAACATAATTTAAGTATGGTTTACTTAAATAAAATGTAAGGATTTTTTAACTAGGGTGTGTTGGTTGTAAAATTAAAATAAATAAGTGTGTGTCATGTAATATTTAACTTTAGGGTGTCTAATAAGTAAATATTGAAGTTTTTTGTGTCATACGGATAAAAATCTCTAAATTTTTTTAGACTTATCTCTTTTTAGTAGTTAATTAAATCATGAAATTTTAATTTAAGCTTAAAACTTATAATAAAAAAAAGTAAAGGATAAAAGAAAATAATTTGGGATATATACTTTGAAACTATCTTAAGCAATATATCACACAATTATTTTAGAAATTTCTTCCATAAAAAATATTGTTTGAAATATAAAATTATGAGTTACTTCAACCCCTGACCTCGTTTGGTTCGAGGTAATTTTTTTTGTCAAACATAAATTTTAATTATAAAAAATAACTTTATTTCAAAACCAACACAAATACAAATATTAGAATTAAAAGTATTTCACATTTTACACACGTTCTAATATTAAAATAAATTTCTCTCCTATTCAATTTTAAAAATATATTTTTTCTCTTGTCAAAAAAAAAGCACGAACTAAATTAGGCAGATCATGTTAGAACTAAATATACTTATTTGCGAGGCATTTTCAAGCGAAAAATTTAAACAGTTTGTCATATAAGTTATTTAAGGGTAAATATTATCTATAATGTCCTGGTTTAAGAGTAATATCAAATGATTTATGATTTTAAAGGGTTTTCAATAAGTTTCATGGTATTGACATTTATATTTCAATCTGGTCTTTTTTTACTTCATTTCATATTTTTTATTTTTTAAGTAAAATTAATATTTAAATTAAATATTTAAATATAAAATGACAAAAATATCCTTGCTTTCAAGCAGGCCACAGAAGTGATTAGGAGTTTTTTGGACATTTCTTGTTCAACTTGATGAAATCTATGCACATGATCTTTCATGTACTACTGTTTAACTGTTTTCCTAACTATGACAACATTTCTGAGCTAGTCAGGATACTTTAAGTCTCGAATATAATTGCTAGAACTCAATTTGGCTGACTTCCTACTCAATAACATTTTGTTTTTCACTTTCGAAGCTGTTTTTCTTTTGTCAAACTAGTTTGGAATTCAATTTGAGACTTTACTTATGCTTGGCAATCGTCATATCTATATGAGGTATATTAAAAGGCATTCATACGAACGCATCTATATAAGAGTATAGGGGAGTGGCTAAGGTTGTCTTTTTATTACGATGAAGTATTTTTTTATTTTATATTTAAATATAAATTTTATTTAAATGAATAAAAAATATCAAAGTAAATAAAAAGTAGCTTATTGAAATATTAATATTAGCATTAAGGATTTTGTTGAAAGGTTTTGAAAACCATAAATTTATTTAATATTACCTTCAAATTTCAAAAATCTAGATGATATTTATTGTGATGCCCATAGCCGAAGAGGGCGGGGAGTGATCGCCGGGTAATGTCCTAAGAGAAAGGAATCACTGAGGCAATGTGTGGCTCCTAGCATGCTTCTAGGCCGGATAATGAGTAGTGAGAGGGGCACAAAAATGAATCATTCCACATCGAAAAGAGAGGGAGATCCTGAGCTGTATAAGTAGATAACGTGATCTCATATGGTAGAGGCGTCTTTTGGGGACTGGAGTAGCACTGGGATGGGTGACCTCTTGGGAAATGCTCAAGTCACACAATTTTTCTAAAATTAAAGCGGACAATACCTCTATAATGAGATCCCGGGATGTGGCATTTATCTATTATTTAATTTTGTCAAATTTCTTTAAATTTAGTACAATTGTAATGAGGTCCTTCCCGGAGGAATGTTTACTCCCATGACTCATGAGTTCCATTCTTTAGAACAAAAAATGTTAGAATATTCTATCAATTTCTAAGTAAAATCTAAATTTTAAGATCCACTTACAATAAACCCTAAACCTAAAGGACTAATAAGTAAAAGGCAAATAATCATCTTAATATCTTTAAACGAGCAAGTTTGATAAGAAAGATCTAGATTTGAATAAGATAATTCAAATTCGAAGACTTTTATGCAATGAGCCAAATACTTTAGGCCCTTGAAGCTAATTTACCCCCTTCATTCCAGATTAATGTAAGTTTAAATAACATTTATTTAATTTGAAATTAATTTTGAATTGAAACAAGATTAACTTTTAATCTTACATTTTAATTTAAGGACTAATTATGTATGATATATTAAATATAATTTTTTATCGAACTCATATATATTATTATGTATATATTTATATATTAAAATTTTTAATATATACTATACATAATATACGTTAAAGTTAATTTTTTTGATATATATAAAAAAGTTTAAATATACATTATTATACAGTGTTAAGTCTATTACAAATTAAATTAATTTTATACGAGTCGGTTAGTTTTAAGTCATAAAAATTAAATTAAATTTAAATTGAATAAAATAGGAGAAATTTCAAAATAACCTTCGTATTTTCGGAAACATAATGATTAGCCCTATCTGTATCTAAACTAAAAGAGATTTAAATAATTTTTTTTAAGCTGGCGGTAAAGGCCGTTTAAACATTAATTAACTCATAATCAAAATTTGCAGCTTTCTCTTTTTTTTTTTGGTAAATTACTTCTGGCCCCTCTACTCTGAGGGGCATTGTAAACTCAATTTATTATTTTTAAATTATAAAAATATTATTATTTAGTTCCAATATCACGATCTCGCTTTCTTGATGATCCTTTTTGAAAAATATTTGTTGATTAGTTTGAAAAATTTATTTATTTTAAATGATGATAATATCTCTATTTTAAAAAGTAAAAATATGAAATTAAAAAGTAAAATTTAATTTCAATTTTCTCTTATTCTTTTTTCTATAAAAGTTTAGAATAAAAAATGTTAATAAATTTAAATTATATTTATAAGGATTAAAGATAATATTTGGGAATAATCGAATGGCACAGTAGTAAAAAGTTCAAAAGTTAATGGCTCTGCTTTAGTTGAGACCAAAATATGCTGTTTTTACAATTTTGAGGTTAAAGTTGGAATTTTTAAAATGTTGGACCAATTTCCATAAAAAAAAGTTAGATCAATTTGCAATGTTATTTGACCTTAAGGGCTGGGATGTAATTTACCCATTTTTTGTATACTTTTATCCTGAGGAAAGGTATAAGGCGAAGGGTAGAGGCGCCGTTCAGAGGCATTTCGCTTCGGCTTTCTCGCTGGCCGTCGCTGGCCGTCGCTGTCCGCCGCTACTTGGACCGAGAGAGAAGGCCTCCGCCGGCACAAACCCTCAAAAATATCTCATCTCCTGTGGTGGTGAGCTTCGCAAGCCAATGAATGCCAGATCTGTTTCTTTTCTTCCACCAATCTTGTATTTCTGCTTCTTTCCTTTCCTATTTTGTTAGATCTAGTGGGAAGTTATGCTGAGTGGTGACTGGAATGCTGGGGCGATTAGCTCGGATTTTGTTTGGTTAAAGTCTTTTGCCATTTCTGGTCTCACCCTTTTACTGAATTAAAGTCCTGCGTTTTCTTTCATGGCCATAATCTTGCTTTTGGAGAAGTCTTAAAATTGGTCTTATTAGGTGGCCTGATGCTTCTTGCATCATTAGTAGTTATTGTTGTCGTTGTTTTCCTGAATTTGGTTTTGAGGCAGTAATTGTTTGAGTTCTCGCCGAACTGGGTTGGTTGTTAGCTTCTGATGTTCGATTGCAGACTATTATTAGGCATTTTGATATGCTTATGTTCTATTCTGCAGTGCTTGAACTATTTTTTCCATAGTTGGGTGGCAAACATAGAATCTGTCTACCCATGTAAGCGCTGTAAGACTTAGGATGTGGCTAAACAGTAAGTCACATCCTGGCAAGGTCTAACTAAGCGATGATATTCGTGCAACTCCACTTTTATAACTTATTATTAAACTTGAAATAATCTTGAAAATCGACACTTCTTTAATTAATCACTTTATGAGGTTTAGCCACCAATCATCTCATAATTGATAGAGTCTGATCCTTGAAGGCTTCCTCTAAATCACTGATGGCACACATGGGTTGGCAACAACTTCATCATTTGCATTCTCACCAACTTTGTCCTTATTTTTAGCAGTGCCAACTCCTAGTGGGGCACAAATTAGTGTAATGCCACGTCTTGCCACAAGCCCACATGTGAAACAAGTCACATTGGTGACCTTGGATTACAATGCTTCCGCATTGTCCTTTCTTGAGGTTAGAACTTGAAGCTCCTTTTTGTGTTCGGGGAAAGTCGAAGAGGCATGTTGCAATTGGGGAGTGCTACAAGAAGGATCTTCTGGTGTAGGGAAAACCTACAATCTGGCATAGTTTGCGGATAGTATTCCAGCTGCAAGGGTTGTTGGAAAGCCGCCTTTATAATAGAAATCTCATAATTCCCTAACCTGTTTTGAATGTTTAAGTGCACCTTTAAATCAAGCGATGGTAGAACTTGCGTCTCAACTATATTGCATCGGATCAACAACTCGTCAAAGCGAGTCTTATACTCGGTGGCTGTACTTATTTAGTAATATGAATGAGTACTTGTTAAATGCTTTACTTATTTAGTTTTATATGATGTTTAATTTGCCTATTTTATAATTTGTATACCAATTCGTTTATGCACTTACGATTAAGATAGAAATGAAATTGATTATAAAGGATTTTATATTAAATTGTTAGTATGAGTATCTACTAAGTTTGAGTCTGTGCTAACAAACTCCTATCATTTTTATAGCAAGTGTGGGTTGTACTAGAAGGTTCATGGCATGGAAAGATATGCAAAGAAGTCTAGTGGAATTATTGATTGAATTTTGTATTCTTTTAAGTGTGGTATAAACAAAGGATGGTATAATATTGGAATTTCACTTGAAATACTCTTAGTGTGGTTTTTCTTGTATGAATCTAATTGTACTAAAAGTAAGAAAAATTTATGTGTGTCATTTTAAATGTTTAGCATACAACTTATTTTAAGATATATTTTGAGAACTTCGATCAAGTATTTTGAGCTAGATTAAAGTTTATAGTTAAGCAAATTTAACCTGATGGCTTGACTATTGGTGACTTAGATGAGTAAGTGGAAACCTGAGTTATCAGTAGTCGATAGTCAAGACATCACACTACCTCCCATGCAATACCCTAGGGGACGAAAAGATAGAACTGGAGGCAACTAACTCATCCCAGTGACGATTACTATAGGCCCTTTGATCCCAATCTGATTAGACCACTACCTTAGGCATCTAGTACATGATGTCATCCTATGGAGGACCCCTATTATGGTTTAATAGCTGCTCGTCATTAAGAAGAGACTATTATAAGTTTACACCTTATCAAGATCTCGATGATGAATTTACAAGGACCGATATAATAGATCCACCAATTTTCAATGGTTGGATGGACACTAACATTTTTTATGGATTGGTTAGATGACATGGATTTATACTATGATTAGATTTCCATGTCCAAAGATAAGAAGGTTCGTTTTGCCTGAATGAAACTAATTGAGTGAGCAAAGATGTATTGGGTAAACTATGAGCAACAATTGCTATGGTCTAGTCAAGCTCCCTATAGGGTTCTTGGGATGAGATGCAAGAAGTGTTGAAACAAAAGTACCTTTCCTTGAACTATTAAACACAATTGTTGGATTGGCTTACTACCATCTGACAAACGACTAAAAAAGCTTCACACAAGTGTTTGTCCTTCGATCATGAATTAAGATAGCCATGTAATGTAGCTAGGATCATGAAACTACTAATCTTTACATTTGGTTGACATCCCATCTACTTTAACATTAAATTAGATCCACATAGCTCTTAAATTACATATAGAACACTATATTTAGTAAATATTATTGATTTTGTACCAATTCTCATAAATTATAAAACTTGTAAAGAATTTCAATTATAAATTACATTTTACATACTATGTTTACTCTCTGTAAGTATTTTTGGTAGAGGCAAAATATTTTATTTATAAACTCTAGTCAATTTTCTGATGTAGAATTCCCTAGCTCTCATGATAAAGTGGGTCGACGTCATTATAGTCAATTTAAATTAACAGCTATATACCATCATTGTTTTGAATGATTAGATCATTTTGATCTTATTTAAATCATCAGCTAGAATATAAAGTTTCTAACTATAGTTAAAAGAAGGATTGAATTTGGGTAAAATACTATGATGGTAGCAAACAGAATGTGTAAAGTGTAATTTATAATTGGAGCTCTTCATAAGTTTTGTATTTTTTTGAGAATCATGTGTAAAATCTGTAATATTTACTAAATATAATGTATACATAATCATCCAAATACTTGTACTACCATACTACAGATGTATGACATGCTTATGAAATGCAATATATATTCCATCGAATATATACAGATGGGTAGATAAACAGACAGCCTACTAGTCAGAAATTTTAGACATCCTCAACGAGAAAATAAATTCATATATCCTAACTAAGAGTTTCCTTCCATATATTGTTCTCATCATGGGACACATGAAAGTGACCTCCGGCATTAAAGAGATTTATCTACATGACTAGTTACTCTGCTCATATAACAAATTAAATTTAAAACCCCCACAAATTACTTGGCTATACTTCATTGCATACTTGAAATCAAAAGAGGTTATCATATATTCATATATGCAATGCATATATTTCTTGTGTTAGCCAAAATGATCCTTTGATCACATAGATTGCCTTCTTTATACACATCACAAACGATTTGAGTTATTATAACATTCAAATACACAAGGACAACAAAATAATAGATCTCATAATCAAATTCACAGATCTTACATATTGAAATTAGTAGTAACATAGCTAATTGCAGTCACAAATCAAAGCTTCAAAATAAATTCAATCAGTTTTAATTTAATTTATTACTTGAAAGTATAAGTTCCTACCTTAAAATTCTATGGTCAAATACTCCAAAGTTATTCTTGTCACACCCTAACTTGAATTTTTCTTGTCACTTAGAAGATTCAAATTGGGACGTGAAATTATCAGAATATATAAAGTACGAACATAGTTAAAACACAAATTCTCAAATGCGACCTTATTACAAATACTTCAAATAACAGATATAATATTTTGATAATAAAGGGCCAAGGCACGCCACCGAGTCTTGGGTTCCATCTTAATTTTGATTCTGTTTCCTAAAATTTGAGGTCATCTAACAAAAGATTAGCTAATAGTAGTTATAAATGGTTATCTTTAATACAATAATAATGAAAGGATAGAAATGAACTTTAGTGGATCTTATTAAAGTATGAATAGGTCAATCTACATAAAGAGGTATAATATGAAATTTCAAAACAGTAGCATTTGAGTAAGAATCACTATTTTAGAATAGATTAGCAGCTAAACAAAGCTAAAAAAAACTGTGTAAACTGTATAGGGCAATCCCTTATATGATGCTAAGGCATCTAAAAACTTAGTTTTCAAAAATCAGGATTCCAATATAAAATATCACAAATTGTCATAAAGGCTATAAAATCTACTCAAACTGACATTTCAAATACTGTTTCAAAGAATCAAATGATGCTTATACAAAGAAGGTCAAGATGCAATTATATTATAATTAGGAATTTAATGTATATTAGTTCATTTAGTAGGATGGACTTTAAGATGAACTATAAGACTTAAATACAATTATTCATATAAAATTCTATTCCTATTTATTGTAGCAAGTGTTAAAGACATTATTAATATAAAAATATTTGGTTTGATTTAATATTTTAATATATTTACATAAATATCTAACACTTAGGTTGTGTAGTAGATTGTAGGGTAAATTTATAATAATCATAAATTTAACTTTTAATTTATAATTTTATAATAATTTATATTTATTTGCATTTATTATATTGGTTGCTCATCCATTATTAAAATGGATGGTTTGTGATAAATTTTTAACTTATATTGAAAATTGAAATAGTTACGTATTAAACCTTCTATGTAGACGATTAAATTCTACAACTATTCAGATTTTGGATAATAACTCAACATAACATTTGAACAAATTTAAGTGCAAATATGTTCTTAAAACGTTTTAGTTTCACATGAGTGTAACATGAGTTATACCGCATGTAAAAATATCAAATTTCAAAATAAACTTGATAGAAAAGTATAACTATTTACCTGAAATGCATTTGGGTACTCGATCTACCATTTTTTACTGGTTTGTTTTCTCGAACACTTATAAAAATGAGAAGTTGTTTTTGAGTTGAGTTTAAATGAAGAAGGGGACGAGTTTATATAGCCGTTTGGAGATGAAAAAATAATCAAGCAAATTTATTTGGTTGGCTAGCTAGTGTTAGAAAGTTGCTGAAAATATAATTCGATTTATTGATTTAAGTATGCTATGAAACCAATTGTGAATATTCAATAAATGAAAAATTACAATTTGTGATTTACAAATTATTTCATTTTTATTAAGTCATAAAAAGAGAACAATTATGATCATATCTCTTATCCTACTGTCGATGAATTAAATAAATATGATTAAGAAATTATAATGAGGAGTTTAAGTATATTTGATAATCAAAATTACAGTTAAAGGTATCATCCGTTAAAAGAAAAATTACAATGAAAGATTTAAAAGAATAAATAATTTCTTTTTAATAAAACTAAAGATTTTGAGTCGGATGTTACATCGTCTCTCCCATAGGAGATTTGGTCCCCAAATTTAGTACATACCTAACATTTCAAATAAATGTGGATATTTACTTTGCATAAATTTTTTTATTTCGCATGTAGCTTCTTCCATCTTATGGTTTCTCTATAAAATTTGTAATATTGGTATTGTGCGCTTCTGGAGTACCTTTTTCTTGTGATCTAAAATTTAAATTTGCTCCTCTTCGTACGACAAGTCAGGTTGGAGACTCAGTGGCTTGTATTTTAATATATGATTTGAATCTGGTACATATTTTCTTAATGATGAGATATGAAAAATGTTGTGGATGTTTGCTAACTCTAGGCGTAAGGTTAGCTCATATGCCGAAACTCGAATTTGTCGTATTATTTTAAATAGTTCTATGTATTTTGGTTTGAGCTTTTCTTTAATAGCAAATCTAAATATTTCTTTCTTTGGTGACACCTTGAGAAATGCATGCTTTCTAGGTTCAAAATAGATGATACGTCTCTTTTGGTCTGCATAAGACTATTGTCTACTTTGGGTTGTTAGGAGTCGATCTTTAATTGTTCTGATCTTTTGTGCCGTGATTTCTATTATCGCTAGTTCTAGTATTTTTCTTCTCTAATATCATCCCAGTATAGTATTCTTCTTAGCCACCAGAAATTTTCTTATATGTCACAATACATTTTTGTTTCTTTTGGATGGATTGAGTATGTAGATGTATGTGCTTCGGATAAATTTTTTTTTTGTGATAGACTCGATCCTTAAATCTAAGTATACCGTCTTCTCCAATATTGAACTCGATTATCTTATCATTCATTGTCTTGTGAAGTTTTAGAATTTGAGAATCCTCTTATGTGTTGTCTTAATTTGATTAAACAATGTTGGTTGTGTTATGAGTTGAGCTATTACATCTGCAGTTTCATACACTTTTGTTTTTAATCTTAGTTGCCCATTTCCTTGATTAATTCTTCATGCTTGGCGAAGAGACAAGACTACTATGAGGGGATTTTTTAATTAGGGCATTAACGACAACATTAGCCTTACCGAGGTGATTGTTGATGTTGAGGTCATAGTCTTTTAGCAATTCCAACCATCTCCATTGCCTCGTATATTTATCTCTTTTTGTGTAAAGATATATTTTAGGTTTTTTTGATCTGTAAATACTTCACACCTTACACCATAAAGGTAATGACTCCAAATTTTTAGGAAAAAATATAGCTGCAATTAATTCCAAGTCTTGTGTAAGGTAGTTTACTTTGTGCTTCTTTAATTATCTAGATGCGTAGGTTTTGACTTTTTTATTTTGCATTAGAACATAGCTAATATCACCATAGATGACAAACCTTTCGGTTCTAATTCGAATAGTAAGGATAGGTGCAGAGATGAGATGTTATTTTGATTTTTGGAAACTCTTCTCACATTCCTCTTATTACTCAAATTGAGTTGTTTTTTTTGTAAGTCAGGTTAACGTTAAAGCAATCTTAAAATACTTTCAATAAATCAATGATAGTATCCAACCAGGTTAAGAAAACTCTGTACTTCAAAGACGTTAGTAGGTCTTAGCCAGTTGGCATCGCTTTGATCTTCTGTGGGTCAACAGAGATGCCAGCGGCACTAATCATTTATCTTAGAAAAATAACTTGTTTGAGCCAAAATTCATATTTGTTGAATTTTGCAAATGTTGATTTTCTCTTAAGGTTTGAGTACGATTCTCAAATGTTGTTTGTGCTTTTCTATGTAGCGAGAATAGATTAATATGACATCAATGAAAATGATAGCATACTAATTTAGGAATTGTTGAAAAACCCGATTCATGAGATCTATAAAAACTGTCAGAGCATTGGTAAGCCCGAATGACTACTACAAATTTGTAATGTCCATAGCGAGTTTAGAATGCTTTTTTCAGTATATCTTGATCCTTGATTCAAAGTTAGTGATATTCAAATTGTAGATCAATTTTTGAAAATACTTTTGCTCCTTGAAGTTGGTCAAAAAGATCGTCTATTTGAGGTAATAGGTATTTATTTTTGATAGGTACCTTATTAAGTTTACGATAATCTATGCATAGGCAAAATGATTCATCTTTCTTCTTTACAAAAAGTATTGGGGAACCCCAAGGAGATACGCTCGACTAAATAAATCTCATTTCTAGAAATCCTTGAAATTGTAATTTTAATTCAAGTTCCTTAGTTGCTACGCTCTATGGAGCTTTGGATGTTGGACTTGTGCCTGAATTAAGTTAGTAGTGAACTCGACTTCTCAATTTGGTGGAAGGCCGAGAACATTATCAGGAAAGACATTAGAATAATCTCGAATGATGGGTATATATTCCAATTTGATTTCATTTATTTGTTTTACTTTTAGATTGACCAGAAAAGTGACATCTTGATTTAATAAGTTTGACGCACATAAGAGATGAAATTATAAGGACTCTACTTATTTTTCCCAGAAAAGAAAAATCTTTTGTTCGGTAGATGGAAGTTTACATATTTAGATGTGTAATCAATCGAAATATGCCAAGAGGAAATCTAGTGCTTTCCCAAAATTACGTCAAAATCCTTCATGTGTATGGTGATTAAATTTCCAGATAGGACATGATCAGTGGTACATATGTCACAATTTGAATATAAAGTATTCATATATAGGCATTCTCCAAAGGCTGTTGCAATTTGAAATCCATCATCTAGAGTTTCGGAAGATAGTTTCGCGGAATATGCAAAGGTAGGCATAACAAAAGAACGTATAGATCCAGAATCAAATAATGCTTTGGCTAAAGTATCTGAAATAAAGATAGTTCCTGTCACCATGTCGTTGGAGGTTTCTTTTTTTTCTTGAGATAGAGCGAAAACTCTTCCATGAGCTTAAGGTTTAGGGGTAATGCTGCTTTGTGTAGACTTTTGGTGATTGCTTCCTTGATTTTATAAAAGACGATGCCTTCATTTTTTTAAACACTTTGTTGAGGGATGATTTCCACCATAATGTTGACATTTAGAGTTTACTTGTGGGGTTGATCAGTAAACCTCTTTGTAAATTGTGGATTCCGTAATAATACTTTAATTTGTGTTCTTTATTTTTTTCTTATTCTGGATTCATTCTTGCTTACGTTTGATGGTTTTTTCAACTAATAGAGCCTTATGCACAAGCGTTCCATAATCTTTAATCTCCCACACAGAAACTTGACCTTGGATATCTTCACGTGGTTCAGTTTTGAAAGCGCTCATCCTTCATTCTCTATCTTCTATAATATAAAAATTGACAATTCTTCAAATTTAGTTTCATACTCTGCTACAGACTATGTTGACGGAAAAAAATCTTTCTCCTTTTGATCAAGGACTTGCTTGGGAAAATGTTTTTCATAGAAGGACTTTAGAAATTTCTCCCATTAAATGATATATATTCTAGCAAATCGAGTCCTCTTCTGCATTTTTCATCAACAATCAGCTTTATCTTTTAACTTATAAGTAGCAAATAGGGTTTTCTTGTCATCGTGACTGTCAATAACTGTAAAAATTTCTCCAATTATTCAATCCAAGCTTTAACCACAAATAGGTCGGTAGATCCATTGAATTTGAGAGGACTTTTTTTTTGAAATAGTGCATAGGTGCACTACTCTCTACGGCATTGACAATTGAAATATTTACGCATTAAACCTTCTGTGTAAACGATTAAATTCTATGACTAATTAAATTTTGGATAATGATTCGACATAATATTTGAGCAAATTTAATTACAAAATGTTTTAGTTTAACATAAGCCCCGACTCGTAACCTTAATAAAACCAAAGTCGCTCTCATGGCCCATCGCACTCGTTAGCGACTTAAACCCAGGTCTTGTCCATCAACGACTGAAACCTAATCTTCTGATTGCATCTTGCAGTGCCCTACACCCGAAAATCCTCAACTGCCCATCCCTCCCTTTGCCGCATCACCTCGCAGCGAGCTTCTCTGGCCTCCCAACATCCTACGCTTCTGTCGACGGCCCGACCTTGCTTTTCCACACCGTGAGCTTCTTCGGCCTCCCCGATGACCCGACCTTGCTTCTTCGCGCCACAGCTTCCCCATGTCCTAGCTTCCCGCCTACGGCCTTGAGCTTCACCACGCGACTGCTCCCCCCAGGCATATGTCGACGCCACGAGGTCGATGATGTGGAGAAGCTCTGCACCTCCCGGCCACTGTCGTATGACCTCTTGTGCGAGATTGTTTGCAACGAGGCATTGCGAAGCGAGATGAGAAAGTAGAAATTGTGCAGGTTGTGGGGTAGGGCGGGGCAGGGTGGGTATAGTTATCATGAAATAGAAATTGGGGCTGGGAAGGGGGGGGGAGAATTGGGTATGAGGCGGGTATGGGGAGTAAGTTATGTACAGCGGAGCGGGTTTGGGTCGAGTTGCGTTGCCATCCCTAGAGGCTATTGTGTATATGTAAAATTGAAGAAATAATAAGAAATTAGAAAACGTTAATCTGTAGTTATCTATATTTCTTGGGACTTGTATGTAATGTCTCGTTCTTCAAATATAATAAAAACTGACAGTTTTGATCATAAGACTTCAATTGTAGTTCTCCCCACGTGTACAAGCACCAAGATATATTAGTTGATGAGAAATGCAACTAACACAAATACGCAATTCTACTGTCAATAATTGGTGAAACTAGCTAAATGATTGGTTCATTTGTGAAAATAGACGATTCATTCAAGGGATCAGATGATCTGTTTGAGGGATATGATGGTCTGATTTGGCCAACTACCAACACTCTCCATTTCTCTATTTAGTAGTTTAGTCTAGGAACAAGCCGTTTGATGACTAGTTTGAGTCGTCTGATGGTTGTTTGATTAGCCATTTTCCTATACCTATCCTAAACTTTGTCCATACAAACATGTTCAAACTGTTGGATCGAATAAATGTCGAAAGGGGGTTGAATAGACATAATTTTGATAAATAAAAATTATTCACACAACCCAAAATTTGTTAGTAATAATAAGAGAAAATATATGCAGAAGCGATAAATAAAAATTTCATCCAGAAGAGCACACGAAAATACACGTGATTCAGCACTTCACTGTGCCTACATCCACGACCCAAAGGCGCACATACAAAATCCATTATATCAACTTCTTTCACACTAGAGCAATGGAGAAGCCCTTTTTACACCACTACACAATCACCTTTCTCCTTCCAGGTTTCACTTACCTAGAGCTATATATTCACTTTTTTTCACTCAAAGTAAATAGAAGTAGATTCGAAAGGAGAAAATAAAAAAACCGACTAAAAATCAAATTATAAGAATAATATCACCTTTCTTTTTCGTATGATTGACTTTAAGTGTGTAAAAAAAGGCAGAGATCACCCTTTGAAGTTGAGCACAAGAGGTTAGAATACTTAGATTGAACTTTTAATCACTTGAGAATGAACAAGAATGTTTTTCCAGTAGTCCACACTAATCTCTCATCAAAACTATTTATACATCTCCTAAAATGCTCAAGAAAACAGTCAAAAATATTCCAAAAAGGAATTAAAAATGACTAGAAATATATCAACAGAAACAACGCTTGGTCAAGCAACTTAGTTGACCAAATTCAAAAACATTCCAAAATTAGCCGCAACAGATTGTTGTTGGAAGACCATCTTGGTCTACCAAAGGCTTGGTAGACCAACTTAGTTAACCAACCTTAAAATAAATTATTTTCTAAAGTCTTTGTTATAAGTCGACCAATTTGGTTAACCAGCTTAGTCTACCAACTTGGTCTACTAATGCCTGCATTAATACACAACTGCTTACAGAGAATTTAAGAGGATCTCGACTCGAATCTATATCAACCGAAACCTATTTCTCAGACTCACAACCCTAGAACTCTATACTTTCTTTGACTCGCTTCACACACTTAATAAATCAATCTTACAAAGATTTTTATCAAATTTGAAACAAATTAAGAAATGTGCGCTTGTCTTCAAGTTGCTCTGTTGACTCGACACCATCTTGAAGATCTTGATTGCTTTGATCATTTTTATCTAAAGTACTTCTCACACTTCAATTTATCATCATCCACTACCTTTTTACTCATATCATAACGATTCATTCGTTTAACACTTGCTTGACCCGATTCATACCTGCACAATCAACTAGAACCCAGATCAGTAATGAGTCAATTTAAATTCATTGTCAAACATTAAAATAAAAGTAAGGTGGAAACAACACAAACTATATCCAAACCTTTCATTGAAGTTCTCACCTACATAATTACTCTCAAAACACACCCAAATACATATGACATTTCACTATGAATAACAAAAACTCAAATAAAATAAAATAACAAAGAAGATAAGGAACTCTGGATGAAGCCCAAACTAACGATGAAGTAGTCATCATCAAAGATGATAACAATGATGCTTCGCATCAATTGCTATTTACCTTGGTGGAATCCATGCAAAGGATAATAGAATTGATGAAGGTGTCCAACAATAAAGAAAGATCTTCATTTGACTTGGCCAACTTGGTCTCCCTCTTATAATAATGCATAGACGATGATGGAGCTCATTCTAAGCTTTACTCTTGCTCATCCAAAGTAACCAGTGAAGATGATCCCAGAAAACCTTTAGGTGCATTTGTGTCAATGAGAAACGGGAAGCACCTCTGGAAGAGTGGAGGAAGATGATTACAATCAATCTTAGCTTTGATGAGAGAATTAATACTGTTAAAAGTGGGGCTAAAATCAGTTTCCCACATTAGAAGAGTTTCAAAGCAAAGAAGGTGGACACCTCCTTTCGGGATCACAATGGTCGTTGTGAAGAACACACACCTTCTTGATGTTTTTCACCACGATGGAGGTTGCTTGGAAGCTCCAATCAAAGATCTCAGCTTTTCTTTTGATGACTTGTTTGATGGAGTTGATGGTTTTGTCGTAACTTTGAAGCTAGCAATCACCAATATCCTCTCTCCTAGAAATTTGATGCTTGCCATTGATGTCGGGTTAGCTTTTGCCTCCAGTTGCAGCAAACGTCTCCCTCCATAAACTCGTAAAACACAAACTCCTCAATATTGCTCGAGTAGGTAGATAGTTGTATGTTGAAGTGGGAAAAGTTGGGAACCTATGTTAAAGAAGCTGTATGACACGTAGCACATTGAGGCATATTCTCGCTAATCAACCATAGCATGCATAAATGCCTCATGATGCTTCGGGGGAGGCAATTTGTTGACCACAATTTCCAACTTTAAATTCGAATTGTACACATGTCCCCCCTTTTATTTTAATTTAGAAGCTTGTTGAACATGCTAGACACAAAATAATTGGGAGAATCTCCTGAACAAACAATGAAGTAGGCGAATATTAGGTTCGTCACATTTGCCAATTGCGACGTTTCATCTCCCAAGGGACTGACAGGGTAAACCAGGTTGTTAATCAACAGTCTCACTCTTTATCTTGCATTGAAAAGAGTATAAGCTATTGTTCATTATGTTATTGCAATTACTTGTCAATCCCTCCAAATTCACCTAGATGGGACTCTCTCTAGCCCTCTTCCAAATACACAAACAAAAAGAAACATTTTTTCAATCCACTCAACTAGTTTGCAGGTCCACTAGTTTCCCAGTTCTTTCTTCACTAGAGACATGCATTCGTGGTTGGACTATGTTGTTGACAACTTTCCAAAGAGCTCGAGAGGAGTTGTGTCCTCAAGAAGACCACCAAAGAGCCAAGAAGGAAAACACCAAGGCTGAGGTGACTTATATTGAGGTTGCGACTTGAGAGTAAACCACTAATGTGACTATTGACACCTATTTGATTTACTCAATCTTGACTGTCCATTTGTTATGACTAATGAGCAAACAATTGTGGTAGGAGAGTGTCCTTAGCTAGATGAAAGAAAGATATGCACGAGTACCTTTAACAAGACATTCTTCTTCTTGGGTTCCTTCTCCTAATGCACATATCCCACTTTACGGGTAGTAATAGCAATTTCTAGTGTCACCTTGACCGATCATCTTCTTCCTCTAGCATCAATATTGTACAAGAACCAGTGGACTGAGATGCGAGCAGTCCTAAAGCACAATATGGCTAGTTCTTTCCACTATATTGACTCTGCATTGCAAAGCAACCTGGACTGCGTGGTCTCAAGTTCCACAATACGTGGACAAGCTTTCATTCTCTTTCACTCTCAGTGAGTCATGCCTTAGGGGCCATTGCATTCGGGTACCACTCTTTTTGGCCAAATACTTGCATCGTTCACTATAATCTCATCTTCTACTTGTGATCAAAGAGAAAATAATGGGATTCATTCTCCCAGGACTGTGGTTTTCCTCGCCTCTTAGTGGTGTTTTCATGTGGAAACCCTATTGTATTGCTGTGTTGTGGATTTCGTTCTTATTCTTGCCTTGCTCACTTGTCCTACTGCCATTTGTTCTTGGCAATGACCCTCTCTTTACTTAAAAATCTTTGCTCTCACTCTCACTGTGACAGTTTTACCTTAACATTTTTGCTGCTTCCACGCAAGATCCCTATTAATTTGTCACGTTTGGTGGTCATTCCATGAACATTATTATAAAGTCATGGTCTATTGAAACAATGTCCTTGGATAACACTAGCCACCCGCACTTCCTATTATATGGACGTGGTTGCTTTTCAGATATTGCAGTTCACGTGTAGCTTAATGTTTGTATTTTAGGGATTTAATTTTTGTTTATGGATAAGAATATTCTTCCTTTGAATGAATTAGATGCTGAAATTATGATATACTGCACTTTGTTTGCTTTAAGTTTTACACGCTTTAAGAATCCTAATTAGTAGTTGAAGTTTAAGTGAGAGCGCTTTCTTAGCTTTTATGTTTTAATAATGATAAATTGCGCTGCTAGAGTTTTTTTAAAAAGAAATATATGATTTCTTTATATGCTTGATCTTCTTTCAAACTAATGCTAAAACTAGTTGACTGATTAATGACTTTTGTTTGACGACTAGACAGTCGTATTCAAAGTATATCACTAGATAATTTTGTTTCTCATTCTTTTTCTAGACGCCTTATCAGGACTTTGGAGAGGAAAACCTTGGCCTAGCATATAGTTCTTGAAGCTTCTCAAAATAATATTGCAGTGAAAAGCATCACAAGCATCACGGAAAAATGGTCATCTTAGAAAATAATTTGTAACATTCCCTACTTGGAAATGAAGCTTGCACAGGTAAGAATTGTATGATTCGGTGGTGCTTGTTTATTGTATTTGGTTATGTGCTTATTCTACTTTTAAAAATTTGATGCTCAGTTAGCATTACCATTTTAATAAAGTATATTTCTTGCATGTTGATCTGGGACAAAAAGAAAATGATTTGTTAATTTTGAATCAACAATTTTAATTGACATGTTATTATAATTAAAGCATAATTATTTTTTTAAAATATAATTATATTGATTGAGAAAATTAAATCCCCAAATTTGGTTGATTAAAGCTAAAATTAATTTGAATTGTTGATCCATAATAATCTATCAATTAGATTAGGGCTTGCCAAATTATATTCAGCATATCAAATTTGAGATCTAGAATTTGGGGTTTTCAGAGGTAGAGCCAAATAAATATTTGACTCAAGCCACTAATTTTAATGAAATCAAATAATTAGAGATCACTTAGGACCGGGAAGAAATTTTACCTTAGCTCAACTAGAAAGATTTTAGATTTAGATTTATGTCAGTTGACCTAAACTTGGTGAGACGTGAGGTAGGACGCATGCAATAGAACACTTGTGCTTCACTCGAACTTGACTTTGGGCACACGACACGGCTCTATAGGTTGGATGCGTGTGGTTTCAGGCTATAGCAATGTGTGTCATAAGAGGTGATTTTAGGCTAAGCTATATGGGAGTGGTAATGGTTGAGCAATAAGGGTAGGGACATTGAGACAAGCAAAATGGTGATGGCGAGTCCCTGGTGCGAGGGTTGAGAGAAGAAATATCTTGTATGCGCCTAAGTGTATATGCCTTGTGTGGGTCAAGTCAGATGTGCCACAATCACACAGAAGGGCATTGCTATTGTCTAAAAAATTATTGAAATTGAAAGACTAGACATATGCAGTGACCTAATATGAAATACAAATAGGAATTTAGTCTCAAACTCTAACATGCGATGATAAAATGAATTTAAATGTATACAAACTCGACTAATGACCTATTAGCTCTTACGGACTGGCTTAGACTGATTAAAAGTACGTGGATAGTAGCTTAATGTGATTATGGAGGTTGTACCAAATGGTGACATAAGTTCCTCCAAAGGTAATTGATGAAGCTGACACAACTTGAAAATAGGATAACCAGCCACTTAGACTTGTGTGCACTTTGTATATATTGATTCTCTCTTCGCTTTTGTTCTTTTCGAGGAGAGGTTCAATGAGTAATCATCCTAGATAAATCTCCACTATCTCTAGGGTGTGTCTAGGTGCATTTAATCAAGTCGTATCTCATGATCTTATGGCGTTGGAGCTTTACAATCATCTCAGTGTGCTTGATCTGCTTGATGGAGACATCCTCATTCAAAAGTTACATTCATCTTAATTGGCTCTAGATCTTCTCGATGGGTTCCTTGATCTCTCCTTCCTTATGCTTCTATTGATGCCGATTAGTCTAAGGGTAAAAAGGACATTGACTACTTATTTTAGGCGCAATTGAAGGCTAAATGATTATTTTTTTTAAGCTTTTAGTTAGATGATGATAATTTTTTTAAATTTTGAATTTGAAAGTTTTATTATTTAAAATTTAATTAAATTTTAAAATAATTTTACTAGTATGGAAATTAGTTTGTTTAAATTTTAAATACTTAGTATTAAAAATTTAAACAAATTTTGAAATAATTCCACTAGTATGAAAATTAGTTAGAATTTATTTTTTTATTTTTAAAAATTAGCCTAGATTTTCTCTAGGTTAGTTGAGGCAATTCTGCTATATTTAAGCATCATATATTATATTTAAGGATTTTGGATGATTAAAACTTATTTTTAGTTCTCTTTTTTATTCTCGTCTTTTTCACATTTTTTTTCTATTCTTCTCTCCTTTCACCATGCACATTCTACATCACTTAATCCTCACAAGGCAAAGGATTTGTTATATAAATGAATTTGGTGAAGAAGATGTGCTTTCTTCGATAGGAAGCATGAATGTTTTGTTGGGGCATTCAAGTTTGTCATCCCTTAAATGAGGAGAATCAAAAATGATAATTGTTGCCTCATTAGGTCTCTCACTTGAGGAGGTGTCGTGAAGGTAGGCATGGAGCTTTGGTGAGGTCAAGGAGCCACTGATGCTTGGTACCTTTGATAGTCTTGTGCACTATGATTTTAAAATAGGAAAGAATTTATTTCTTAATTCATTTGGCCTATTGAGATAGACTTCCTATTTCTACATCAGGTCCACAAAACGGAAAATAAAATATTTCATTTGGGTTCCTCCCATCCAAAATTTTTTCTGTGTTGATCTTTTTGGATTGATTTCATCGATTTTGGCCATTAAATTATTTTAAAAAATATGTTTATGTGTTTATAATTCGTATTATAGGCTAGGACATAAAGAAGAATAAAATGTTGAGGTTACAATGATACTTGTTAATGCTTAAATCTTTTTTATATAGCTTAATAACAAATTTGGTGAAATTCATTGAAAAGGACTCACGTGACATAATTTTTGTGTGGAAGGGACTCATATGGAACTTTTTTAATTTTATAGACCCGCATAGAGTAGGAGGTTCTGCCACACGAGCTTGGATATAGTTCCCCCATTTTAATATACTGCTTTGCAATAGCATTAAATTTTTTAATCAAACCTTATCTTAGTCACATTGTAGTGATCAAAATAAATTATCAAATTTGCCTTACCACTTTCTATATGTTATAGAATTTGAATTACCTCAAAAATTGGAGACACCAGGTGCCCATTATCTAAGGGTGGTGGAGCCTTAGTTCAGTCTATGATCCAAAATAGCCACTAATGTTTTCTAATAGAGTTCTCATTTTGATGTTTGTACTAAATCTAAGGTGTGAGTGAGTAGTACTAAGTACTTAGATCAAAATAAAAATGCAAATAATATTCTCTAAGTTTAGTGGAAATGTGCTGCCTGAATACCATGGGATTTTATATTCGAACCACACTACCATAATTTCCAAATGTGGTGAGGAAAATTGTTGTGTACACAGGTAAATCAAAAAATAAAAAAAATGCAAATATATTGCAGATGATGCAAAATAAAAGAGTAATATAAAATCTTCAATAAAATGCTCTAAACCAAACTCTATTGTAATATCAATAGCATGACAAGAATGAAATTTTTTGTAAACTTTTTTAATCAACAATTTTTTTTACAATTTTTGTAATTACGGTTTACTCATTTTATAATATTAATTATGTGATAAATAAATAGTTAGATCTCGCAAATTCATATTTTAATAATTAAATTGTTTTTGCAGTTAGGAATAATTATTTTGAAGGATATATTTATATGATAAATTAAGGATTCGCGCAAATTCAATTATGTAAAATTCAAATTAGATTATACATTTGAAAAACAATAATTTATTAGTTAGTTTAGTGATTGTCAATTATAAGTCAACAGATTAGATAGAAGGTTTAGAGTTTGATTTGATTTCTAACAAAATAATGCAAACTATAATTTTTTTCAATTGAATGTTGATCTCTTAGTTTTAGTGCCTAACAAATAATCAAGTAATATTTAAACAAAATGATAGTCAATTTCAATAGTATTAGTCCTTTCATGAAATACATAGTTTGAAGCAATATGTAAAGCTGCTTGATTGCCACATATTAGCTCTATAGGTTCAAGTGAACTCAATCTTAGCTCTTCTAATAAATATTTTACCTATATCAACTCAATGATATCTGCCATAACACTTTGTTAAGTTTCCACACTTGATTTAGCAACCACTTTTTGTTTTTTTTTTACTTTTGTAAGATATTGAGTTTCCCCCAAACAAAAAATAATAACCTAATATGGATCTTCTATCTGATGAGCCTACCCAATTTGCATGTAGGTATCCAACTAGATGTGTAGAGCATTTGTTTGCACAACAATCCACGTTTTGGTGCTTTCTTAAGATAACATAGAACTCGGAATGATGCTTCCCAATAAGGTTTCCTTAGGGCACTTGGAAATTAGTGAAGTACACTAATTGAGTATAATAAATTAGGCTTAGTTGCAGTAAAATAATTTAATGTCTTTATCAACCTTTTGTATCCTTCTGGATTGCATCGGAGGCCCCTTAATTTGGAAGAATGTAAATATTAGGATCCATTAGAGATTCAACAGGTTTAGTTCCTAAGACTTGACTCTTTAAGAATATTTAATGCTTATTTTTGCTATGATTATATATATATACACACCATCGCAAGGCCTGGCCACTTCACTTCCTAATAAATATATCAGTTTTCTTAAATCGTTCGTTTGAAATTGTTTCTTTAGAAATTCTTTCAACTATAGGTATTGTCTACCGAGAGCTCATCATCTAGAGTCACCTTTGTAACTAGCAATTCTTGAATAGGGGCAATGAATGGAGGGCTATGGGCAATAGGGACATGATAATCAAAACCGATAGAGGTATTATCTATGAGGTCGTAAACAATGAAGTAGATATAGGTGCAAAAAATATGGCAGATTCAAAGAAATTAACATCAGCACCCATCAAGAAACATTGCAAGCTAGGTGAATAACAGCGAGGACCTTTTTGAGAAAGGCATACCCTAAAACCACACATTTAATAGATTTAGTTACAAAATTTTCAAGGCTAAAATCATGATGAAAAACACAGATAACCAAGAATATGTGGAGCTATTTTATGAAGACTTGATTGAGAAAAAAGTATAGAATAAAGAATTTCATGCAATATAGAAGATGGCATACGATTAATTAAGTAGCATTCTGTAAGAACAACATCAGCCAAAAAAATAGGAGGGACATACATATGTAATAGTAGAGTTCAAGCAACTTAATTAAATGTTTAGTTTTACGCTCAATTACTCCATTTTACTGACGTGTATAGGCTCATGATGACTTACGTATAATTCCATGCATATGAATGTAATCATTAGATGAGAAAGAAATGTATTCACGGCATTATCAATCTTGAGAATTTATATAGACATATCAAATTGGGTCTTAATCTCAATATAAAGAAATCAAAAATAGAAAAAAAAATTCTGGAACAAATTTCCTTCATAGATCTATTTTATTCTAGAATAATCATTAATAAAAGTTACAAAATAGCGATAATATAGATTGGATGCAACTTTATTAGGATTCCAAACATCAGGATGAAGCAAACAAAAGGGTGATTGGCACTTTTATTAGCACTAATAGGAAGCAGCTCGTCTCAATTTACCTAATTGTCATGAACACTTTAATTTACTCAAACTAGATAGACTTGGAACAATAAGTTTTGAATTTGCCAATGATGGGTGATCTAAACAATTGTGGACATCTAGTAGTGATGCTACTCCCAAACAAGTTAATAAACCATTGAGCTGATAAGAGTCCAACCACCTTATGCCTTATACTAATCTTCTATCTCATGCCTAAGTTCTGTCTGAAAAGAGTTGAGTGTGAAAGTAGCAAAATAATTTTAATCTTTTATGAGTCTGTTAATAAATATCAAATTAAGGGGAAAATCAAATAAGTAAAAGACGAATGATAATGATATAGTAGAATTGGGATGAGCAATGCTAACACCTTGGACAATGAAGTTAGAATAATCACAATAGTGACTAGTGGTAAATTAGTAGAAGTGGAAATACTAGAGAATAGATTACGATTTTCATTATAGTGATCATTAGCTCTAGTGTCAAGTATCAATGGTGTTAGAGAAGATGCAGATTTAGAAGCAATAACAATTTCATTGCTAAAGTGAACAAGTGAAGCAATTGGTTGATTAGCTTCTTTTTTAGTTTGTCATTAGTGGAAACTAGTGTACTCTTTAGATTAAATAGTGATAAGAATTGATGGTGTTAAGGATCATAGATGTATCTAAAAATGTGAAGAACTTCGGGATGATATCTCTTTTGTCTGGACAATATTGGTCACTTTAGGTGGTCAATCATGTAGATCCCAACACTAAAAGAAACTAGGTAATGCTTCGATAGTAAGAGCTAATTAGTAACCTATCAAAGGCATTGAAATAGGCACTTGTTGTGGTTTGTAAACCGTAGAAAAGGTCTCAAAAAGAGAAGGAAGACGTATTCCTCTAGGTACCTAACTACAAACAGGCTCATACGTAGTAGTAAGGCTTCTCAAGAAGAACATAATAAGCAATTGTATCTATTGTAACATCTGAGTTGGGACATCAACACTAAGGTCCCGTTTGTCTAGAAGTTTAAAATTAACCTGGTTTAATTTTAACCAGGCATGTCACATCACATATAAAATTTAATATTAAAAATTAAATTTATTTCACATCCTACACATATTATTAAAATAATAACTAACTTATATCACATCTTTCACATATTCCAACATAATAACTAACTTTATATCACATCCCTCACTTATCCCAATATAATAACTAACTTTATTTCACATCATTCACAACTTTCAATAAAAAATATCTCTATCCAAATTTAATTTTAACCTTCTTAAATTTAACCTTACAAACAAACAGACCCTTAGTAATAACTGATCAAAATTTATTCTCAAAGATTTTTAGTGACATACAACCTAGATCTCTAAAATATTTTGAGGTCACATCATACATCCCACTAACATCTTTGGTATACATTATCTTCACTTGTTCCCATACTTCTTCATAGGTTTCATAAACCTAAAATGCTGCCATAAATCTAAAATCTAGCTCTTTTATTATTTTTGATCATTTACTGATAATCCTAAGGGCATATCTTGAAGGAGGTGATTATTTACTTCCTGGTTGCAGAACCAAACTTGAATTGCTCTTGACCAATCAACATATTTCTTATCATTAAACTTAGACGTTGTAATAACTAATGTACTAGAGAATGATGGACAAAACACTAATGACTAAAATCCCCTCAACATTTGACCTCCTCTAATATCACTTGAAATATAGTCCCTTGACTTAATATTAACACCATAAAATATACAATAATCTATATTAATAGTATTTGTCAACTCCCAAACACACAACATAAATTTCTGGCAACATCGCCAACAATCATCTCCTTCCTAGCTTTTTTTGTAAATATCATGAAACAATGGATCTTCTCTAAAAGTAAACGACATCAAGTTGAGGTTTACAAGTGCACACATTGCAAAGCAGTTCGATGGTGAGAGATAAGCACATAAAGACAATAATAGGGTTATGCATGGAAATCCTTTCTAAAAGAATAGAGGAGAAACATGGCTCAGGAGGATAATATTGCACTATATCCTTATCAGATTCTACTACCAAACAGGAAACCCTCTATTCATTGTGCTCAATAGTATATATATTTATATATATATATATAAATAATATTGAGGGAGCTAGCATGGCGACCTTTCATCAGGCATTCCTAGACCTATGTGGGATCTTTCAATGAAATCCTATGTGTGTGTACTTGTGCATGCGCACGTGTGTGCATGCGCGTGTTTGTGCGCGCGCGCGTGTGCATGTGCATGCATGTATGCGTGTGTTTGTGCGTGTGTTTGCGTGTGTCTGTGTGTGCATGCGTGTTTGGGTGTGCATGCACGCGTGTGATAGTATGGTATTTCTAAGAATAATGTCATATCATTGTCTGATATTATGGTATTTTTTTTAATCTTTATTCAATGATCCTTTGTCGAATTTTATAATATGGATGAACAAGGTTGATGCTTTGTGGTTACCATAGTTTTATTATACCCATGCACTTGAAAATAAAGACGAAATCTCTTTTCTTATACTGATCAGACATTCTGGTAAAGAATTTCGTAAGTACCTTGCACTAATGTTACCCTGTCAGTTTCACACTTAGGAATTTCTATTAAGGCCACAAGTTTTACTATAATTTATTTTAAATGCTTTACTAGAATTCATTGTATTTAAAGCATATTTCATTTCATAGACTTGAACCCTGTACTGATGCCGCCCAGTCAATTTCACACTTACGAATTTCCATTAGGGCCGCAAACTTTACTATTATTTGTTTTAAATTATTTACTAGAATTCATTGTATTTAAAGCATATTTTATTTCGTAGACTTGAACTTTTGTCATTTATGATTGACATTCCTTCATCATGAAGAGTGTGAAATCCTCAAATTCACTTTCATTTTTGTTTTTAAAGTTATCAAAATATATTCTTTATTTTGAATATCAACTCTCCCTAATGCAAGTTTTAACATTTCATTTGTTTTAGTCGGGCTAATCTATTTTCTTATGTTTAGTTCCAAACTTCTATCATAGATCTTCAAGAGATTTAACCTTTTCTTTCATGTCTTTTCAAGTATAGTTTTTGTAGCACTATTGAAGTTGTTTGCACATTCCTTCCTCTTTATGACTAGTCTCAAACTCATTGCTGCCACGTACTCTTTCTAGACCACTCTTTAGGCCTAGGCCACACCACCAGGCACCAACCTTTCTACTGACTATGTGCTTATGTATTCTCTTCCTTTGAATAAAATTCATCTTCACTATTCATCCTGTGAATACCTTTATTCATGTAATCCCAAAACTATTTCACCGTTAAAAGATGAAGTGCTATGTAATACAATATTATGTAGTTTGGGTGCTTCTTGTGCTGTGAATGCATTATCGTAGCCTGTATGCCCTTCATCATTGTGGCCCATGGTACGTTTAGTTTAACCGTCAAAATAAACTCTGCAGGAATCTCCAAGTGATGCTGAAGCTAAACCACCTTCACAAGAAACCCATGTCAACCAGCAGAATAATGGTTGCCTTGATGCTGCAGTAGCAGAATCTAGTTCGATAACTGCTGCAAACAGTGATAACAGAAAAGTTTCTCGTGAAGATATTGAACTTGTACGATGGTTTGCTGGTGCTAATTCTATAACAAAAGAGCTTCTAGTGTTTTCATCTTTGCATTAAAGCTCTTTCTCTTATTTTCAATTATTTATGCAGGTTCAAAATCTGATAGAAAGGTGCTTGCAACTTTACATGAATAGAGGAGAAGTTGTTAGAACTCTGTCAAATCGTGCTAGAATTGAGCCTGGTTTTACCACACTAGGTCTGTTTGTTTATCTTTTACCTCAAATTTTCTTTTTAATTTGGCTGACTTGCTTCCAATAATATGTATGTATATTTTAGGGTCACTATCTCCATAACTAATGTAGCTTGTCTTGGTATTCTTATTATTGCAGTATAAGGGCCTGATTGGTATTAAGACCATTTTGGTCATATCTTGAAAATTTTAAACTTGTCTTGATATATGTGTATGTTGGAAAATAAAGTTGGTTATATTAAAAGTTATATAGCATGTAAAATAAAGTTGATTGTATTAAAAATGATATAAGATGTGAAATAAAATGAATTTTTTTATATTGAAATTTATGTAAGATTTTATAAAAAAAATTAATTTAATATTATCAGTTTTTATTTTAATGAAGTTGCTATTTTGATGTAAAGCATGACCAAATGATATAGAAAACTAGCAGGCCTAACCCTAAGTGTTCTTGAAAAATATATCAATTACCAAGAACTGCTTTTACCTATAGATGCATTTAGGTTTTGTAATATGTTTGTGTTTGTATGTGTGTGTGTGTCAAATTTTATCAGCATGTAAGAAATACAAAAATAATAATAGCAAAGCCTTAATCTTAATTACTTGGTGTCAGTTATATTGATTTCTCTTTTCTATTTAGCTCTATATAACATAATGCTCTCTGTGAGCACAAATGACTTAAGATCATTTTTTTATGATCCCATCCCAAGTCAATTTTCATGTACTAAACATTGTGGTTTAGATGTCTATCATATTTAATATAAGGGCTTGTAATGTTGAACGATTGATAATATCAAAACACTTTAAATGCACTTACTCATCCTCAATAGGTGCCACACACCCCCTCTTATGATACAATCAAATCTAATAAACTCCACTGGCACACCCTGACTCACTAAAACATTAATACGGAGATTTAGCAGTGGATCAATAGCCAAGCTAGGAACAACTTCAATTTAGGACAATCACTTCTGTCACTAATGTGTAAATAAATCTCTAAGTAATCTTTAAACCAAATTTAAATAAGTAAAACATGTAATCTGACTCAAAAATATAGCAAAATATTGTCCAAAATATAAAAGTGCAATTCTACTACATCAATCTCAGAAGTAATAAAATCCTCATATACTGGACCACTGGTATGGCGATTACTAGGTGAATTCTCTCACACATCCCCATATGGTGTTTATGGTGAACCTATAAAAATAATAGCGGGTGAGTATTTGTAGATTCAATATTTTAACCCTATATGAAGACAATCAAGATTATAGCATGCAATTAAAGGGGTTTTTTGTAAGTATATCTCACACAAACAAGCACAATAGAGTAGACTTGTATAGACAAATTGAAAGAAGATCCTGAGGTATATAAGTAACAGTGTGATTTCAACTTGTATTGTGTCTTTTGTGGTAAAATTCGAGAGGCTAATGACAGGAACTCTGCACTTAAAAACGTTCTTTAGCCAAAGTTTCTGGAATGGTGATCTCCTGGAAAGTACTAAAATCACATAGTTTGTTAATACCAATTCGGACAATATCTCTACAATATAATATAGTATTAGAGTCAATCTTGATCTTTGAATCATGGTAAGTCACATGTGGGATGTGACCCAGGATTCGTGTGCCTTTGAGTCGTGGTGGGGCAAATATTAGTGGGGATGCTGGGTCCCGAAAAAGGGGTACCAAGATAATACTTCTAGGCAAATCCCACACGATTACGCTCGATGAAGTAATCTCACATGGATAAGTCTGGAGATCCTGTAGCATATTAGTAAAAGACTGACCTCAAATTATAGAAGTGCCTTTTGGACATAAAATTGTGAGACTAAGGATGAGAACTCCACAAGTAAGAGTGTTTGAGCTTGAGTAGTCTCATAATGGGTGATCTCCTAGAAAGTACTCAAGTCACGCATTTCCCTAAGGCTTAAGCAGATAATACCTCTATATTATATGTTACAATATGGTATTAGAGCTAGGAATCAAAATGGGTTGGTGTGTTAAGTTTGACTTAAACTTGAATCTGACCCAACCCGAATAGCTCAACTCTAACCGACCTTATTATTAAACTAGTAAAGATCATTATCCGAACCCAATCAATTAAATGGGTTAGGTCAACCCATTAACTCGCTAACCTAACTCATTTATAGCACAAATATGTATGAATGGGCAACCAGAAACTGATCCGACCTGGTGGTCATCAATCATATCCACTCCATCTTACATGTCCTTGGTGACACTAATATTTTTTGTGGACATAAATTTCTTTTCCAATATTGCCCATCAAGAACCTCCCTTGGTGTACTCTTCATAGGTTTTACCAATATGAACAAGAATAATATGAATATCTTTTTTGGCATCCTTTTGCTTTATGTCAATCTTCTAATAAGTATCTTGAAAGATAGATTCCTTCATTCATCTCCAGGCAGAAAACTTAATTGATTGTTTATATTATGATCTCTCTTCTTATTCTTTGTTTAACGGCTCTATACCAGAGCTTTGTAGTATAGCTCATTGGTTTGATCATCGTATAACATTATAAAATGATAAAAAAAGATACCAAAATTTCCTGGTGAGTTTCTGATGCATAATTTACTATAGTCACAAATGCTAAGAAATGCATTGTTTTGCTTTGACTTTTTTTTAGATTCCAGTGGATCGAACAATTGTTACTTTGACAATGTATTTTCCTTATTATTCTCTCTATCTTAAGCTTTCCAACCAACATGCTAAATGCTGGTCATCATTATGGTATCCACTTTTACCCATCATCGCATAGAAAACTAAGAATCATACATAAGATGCAAGAGTGAAAATTGTTCAATATTTGTCCAAACTATAATTCCGTATTTCATAAGCACTGTGTTTTTTTTTTTTTCAATTTTCATTTTATTGCTTTCCTTGACAAAAGAGTTCATGGTATTATGATGCTGACATAGATATCCTTAAAGAACCAGGCAATGTTGAATCCTCGTTCCATTGCCTTTCCTGCTACTTCCTACTCATCTCATGTCGAAGTTATGGGTATTAAGATGTAGAAAATAAGAATTTTTTTGAAAAACCCAAGTGTTATGAGCAAGAAAGAACAAGTTCAGCTGCAGTTATGTATGTCATATGCTTGTTAGCGATTGAATAAAATGTGTGAAACCAATAATGACCTCACTATATGTGATAAAGTCTGTATATTCTATCTTATTCAGTAATCCGATGCAATTTAAAACCAATGAAACCTACAGAATTTGTCATTGCCTGTTGACAGCTCTAAATGAGTGCATCTTATCTCATATCCCTACTTTTTTGTTGTCAGTATGGCAGAAGCTTGAGGAAGAGAACTCTGAATTTTTCAGGGCTTACTACATAAGGCTGAAACTGAAAAGGCAGATCATCTTGTTCAACAATTTACTGGAGCATCAATACCATCTTATGAGATACCCTATTTCACCTAAGGTTCCAATTGCTCCAATACAAAATGGGATCCATCATCTGCCCGGTAATTTCTTAATGTAAAACTACTTGCATGAGATTCATTACTTGGGGGTTAAGGACATTGTTTCTTATATATAAAGATTTCTAGTTGGTGTTGTTTCAAAACAAGATAGGGACCAGGCTTAGTAATTATTTTAAAAGTTAATTTTATGAGATAGCACTCTTTCTTTTTAGTTTAATTATCTGTGATGTTTCAATCTTAAAATGGCAAGGTTTAGTTGTATATGCTGCAAATGAAACTTTGTTGTTCTGTCATGTGCCACATTGCTTATGGATTGTCATGTCAGTATGGAATGAAATTCATGGCACTCTTCATTATCTTCTTATTAGTATGTTACCACATTTTAGACTTAAACTTTAAGAAACTAAAAATAATGTGTTCTATGGGCTATATGTCAATTTTGCAATAATAAAGTCACTTATCATAAGTTGTCATTTGAAATTAAGCCTACTCATTTACCTAACAAGTGGGTGGGGTATCAAATGACCCGAAATGATATGGAGACCTATTTTAAGCTTATGAGATCAATTCGGTTTGATATTAATTAAGCGGTCTTAAGCAACACCAAGCCCACATTTAGTAGACACAAAAGCAATATTGACCCTATTTCCTAAACCGCAATCACAGTTTAATGTTTTCTAAATGTGAGTTTAGCGCCATTTAAAATATCTTAATGTGTGATTAGCGAGCCTTTCCCACCCGCCCAACAAGGACTATGATTTATAGGATTTTGATGTTGTGCTAGAATTAATTCAAGTCAACTCGGAGACCTATGCCTTATGTATAGATTTGGGTTGACAGCGATTAAGTTGCTTTAAAACAATACCAAACCCATTTTTATTATATGAAAACTGTTGTTCGGGCTAGGGATTTTGTATCAATACTGGACTATTGGTTTTTTGTCTACGTGGGTTTGGTGCTATTTAAAACCACTTATTCACTGCCAACCTAGTTCAACCTTGTGAGCATAGAGTAGGCCTTCGTGTTGGTTTGGATCATTTGTGATCCCCCCAATTTTTCATATTTTTCTCTTAGTATTGTTTCACTCTTATTATTGTGTTGGAAATAGTTTTTTCTTATTTTTCCATGATTGTACTATTACCATCTTAAATTGTTTTTTTTTATAGTTATACCATCTTAAATTATGTTCCATAGTTATTGATATTGGACTAACATGGAGACCTATTTTAGGCCTTATGGATAGATCCGGGTTAACAACGATTAAGTTGCTCTAAGCAATACCAACCACTTTTAGCAGATGAAAACCGTTGCTTGGGCTAGGGATTTTGGATTAATACTGGACCACTGGTTTTGTGTCTACGTGGGTTTGGTGCTGTCTAAAATTACTTATTCACTGCCAACCCGGCTCAACCTTGTAAGAATAGAGTTTGCATCATTTGTGACGCACCCAATTTGCATATTTTTCTCTTAGTATTGTTTCACTCTTATTATTGTGTTGGAAATGGTTTTTTTGTTACTTTTCCATGATTGTACTATTACCATCTTAAATTGTTCTTTTTCTTGATAGTTATGCCATCTTAAATTATATTCCATAGTTGTTGATATTGCCAGTTGTTGAAAGCCAATCCAATATAAGCTATTTTATCTGAATTCATGTCATATCTTGCTTCCTTACTGGTTGTCATTCTTTTTCAATGTGAACATGATCTCAGTGCAGTTAACAATTTACCTATGGGATACCCTGTCATCCAGCATCCCCAAATGCCAATTGCAGGGCAAACGCACCCTGATTCTATTGGCAGTGGACTATCTAGCTGTCATGTAGTTAATGGAATTCCTGCTCTAGGCAGCCTCCATCCCTTTCGAATGAACTCTAAGTACGTTATCTTACTTTTTCTCTCAATATTGTGGGCTCAAGTGATGTCATGTCCGATCATTTTATATTCTGTGATATTGCTTGCCCCATTAGTCTATGAAGCATGTTAACTGCTCAAGGATATATAACTGGTGATTTACTAATACTACAACTTGAATATTTTGTTGGATATGTCTTTTGTTGTTTCCAAAATTATTTTCTGCAAAGAACAATCAAGTTGCCCCTTTCTGCTGTATTCAATTTAATAGCAAAAAAGTCAAAAAGAACGATTAATTTTGTATTGGTTGTTCATGCCTTATTTAAACTTCTCAAATATAGTAATACACGTCAAATGTAAATAAGTAAGAATATTAATTTGTTAAATATTAGATGATCTTATTAATTTTTCCTTGTTTATTGTATTTTTAGTTCTTTCTTTGCTCTCAGGTCCACCCTTTTGCTTCACTGATCAAGTTTTAGATGCAGTAACGATTTTTGCTTTATGGTTGTTTGTTTTACATTTACATACATAATACTAATAAAAGAGAATACTACATGTTAAACACTTAATCTTGCTATTTGCATGTTTAATAAATAAAGTTTTTGTACCATAAAAATAATTGTTTTTGTTAAACTCAATCAAAGATGCTTAGAATATTTATTTTGGTTTTCCTTTTTGGACTTATGGTATTCTATTTTGCTATTGTCAATTCTTTGTCATTTTTAGTTTTGATAATTTTTCATTAGCGAATATCATTGTAGTGATTATACATGTGCTTAAATTTTTACAGGTATTCCTTTATAAATTTTATAAAACAAAATACATAATTGGATATTCTTAGGTTGCTCATAGCTAGCTGATTGAGGTGTCATTTTTGTGGCTTTTGAAATTTGCTATGTTATGTGTGTGAATTGTAAGGTTTACGTGTTTAATATGTAATGCTCTCTTTTGTTTCTTTTTAGTATGCTATTTCCCTTTTTTAAAATAACATATTGTCATTTTCTTGTCTTACAAGTGCTTAGATGTATTTTTGACCAAATCATTCTTCCGATATTTCAATGTGTTTTTTTCTCTTTTTGCTTTGCAGCACATCTGAAGCAGTTGTTGCGGCTCCATGCAGTATTGTGTCAACTGCCACGGATATGGCTGTTAGTCCTTCATCAGCTGCATCAAGCAATCACTTCCCTTTCACACCATCTGAAATATCAGGTATGGGCATGGATGCTGCTGCTCTGGAGACAACCTTCCCATCTGATGTGACAAATGCTACGGGTCTACCTGATGGTGGGGTAGGTTCCTCAAGGGGCTCTAGATCATTGGGCCAAGTCTGGAACTTCAGTCTTTCTGATCTTACAGCAGACTTGACAAATTTGGGAGGTAATGTGTTGATCCCCAACATCAATTTGCACTAATAACTTCAGTTCCTTTTTTTATGTTGCTAAATGTCTTGCAATGCTATGATTGTTTTTAATTTCATTGTCTTGCAACTTGGTTTAGTGAAATATTGCAAGAAATTTTGTCTACTTTCAGGCAGATTACAGAAAAATTATTTCAAGAATAAAATATAAAAAATGGACATGTTATTTAAAAAAATTGCACTGATTGTGGTGTAATAAAACCTACAATAATAAAAAAAAACTGCAGTCCATGCAATGAAGTTATGAAGTGTGTGTGTGTGTCTGTGTGTGTGTGATAGAATAGGATGAGAAAAATCACTTTAATATAATAAAATCTACTCTGTTATACACCTAGAAGAACGACATTAAAGGCTAATTACTAATGTAAAATTATAGAACAAAAAAAGATTATTTATTTTATTTTTATTGGCCTTGGAAAAGCATAGATTGAGAACTTTGATTAGATATTTGGAGGGCTTTGAGGTGTTTCTGAAAATTGGCATTACCATAGCATTATACTAATACAACAGTACAAAAAGTACGAAGATATTGAGAATGTTGGAAAAATTCATGGGGAGAAATACTCTTCTCTCAGCAAAAATCGCCTGGTATTACATAATGCGCTAAAAAGCTAGCTGCATTATTTATGTTATATTGTACATGTGTAAGTCTACAAAATGAAATTGAAAGAGTATTGTATGATATGCTCAAGAGCATGATCCATATATGAGTTAGCATGGTAACTTGTTGCTACATTTTGCCTCTTTCTTGGTCTCCAATTAGCTTCCGATAGTGGTTGTGGTGCTCTCTTTGGCATGTGCTACTACTGATCCTTATTGCTATTCACACCACATTATTGTCCTTCCTCTTGACAAGGTAGTGTTGTCCCAAGTACTCGAAAGCAAGACTGATTTGAGTAAATTGCCTGTTGTCATGTGATGTTATTTGGCTTCGTGTGACTCCATGTTGGTGCAATCTACTCTGAATGAGTTGAAGCACCTCCATTAAATCTCCTTCTAACCAAACCCCTGATGTCCTTATTACATAGTCTAGAATAGCCTTTAATCCTTTGAGTGCAACTCATTTTTCAGTAGTGGGCACCGCACTCGTTAAAATCCTTTTACCTCTGCCTCGAATGAAATCCACTAAGCAGTCTCTAATAACGTACTCAACTCTTTGATCCATCCAAGAGTTAGGGAACCCAAGTATCAGCCGATGATAGGATTTTTTTGGAGATTATGCAAGGACGCTATCTCTACTAGAGATTAGTTGTATCAGAGACGGTTGATTGATACAACTATGTGCCCATGGAGATGTGGAGTGGAGGGGAGTGTAGTGCACCTTCATTTTGATTGTAGACTCTATGAAGTAGTATGTAATATCCTTTAGTAGCAGAATGGTTTATTTTCATTAAGTTTTTCCTTGCAAGTAAAGCTAGAGATGAAGGAAGATCAAATGTTCAAGCAGAAGCCGTAACACTTTATTACTGTTGGCGTGCTCGTAATTGTAAGATACATGATAGATTGGTCTCTCAAAAAAGGTTATTGTTACTACTGTGCTGAACATCACAATTCTCTTAACACCAATTGCGAGTAGAAAGCCTACCATCTAAGGTGAATTGAGAGGCATAGAGCTGAGCAGTACATATCCTCAATAACTCCATAGTATTCTAGACCAATCTATCACTACCAATATTGTAGTCCTGTCGGATCACCAAAACTCGCTCTCGCAACTTTAGCTCAAACGATTGGTTGATCCTTCTCCTTTACAAATCTAGCCTTCTAGATGCATCAGCAACTGTAGCAGCCAATAGTTCAGTGGTGTGGTAGATAACCAAGGGATCTACATAAAGGACATAGTTGTACCCTCCTCCACCAGCCAAGTCATGTGGTGGTGCTAAGACTAAAAATGATAGAGGATTTCTCTGTATTAATCATTCAGCTTGAGCACTCGTAATAACTGTCAAGCATTTCCTTCCCATTACCAACAGATGCAATAGTGGCCTTTGCAAAAAATAATAGATCACCAGCAAATGTCAGATGAGAATAAGGTAGAGCTCTGTGTGACTTTGATACCATGTGCCCCTGTGCATCTCTCCATGGATCAGCTTGGAAAGAAGCTTGGAGGTGAAGGTGAATAGATAAGGGGATAAAGGATCCTTTTCTTAAGCCCTTGTTAGTTGTAATCTATGGCAATCTCTTCACATTTATCAACAATGCATTACCTCAGCCCTCTGGTGCATATACTAATAAATAGATAAGGAGATAAGGTTTGTTATGGGTCTGTTGAAGTAATTGGGCTTGCGTACGATGAACCAATGATTAATAACAAAACTATGAAATAAATGTAGAGCTTTTCTTCCATTGCTAAATGTCTTGCGATGCTATGATTGTTTTTAATTTCGTCATCTTGCAATTTGATTTAGTTAAATTTTAATAAAGATAACAAAAATTTTCTTACTTTTGGCAGATTATAGAAAATTACTTCAAGAATAAAACTTAGAAAGGAAATGTTATTTAAAAAAAATTGCAGTGATTGTGAAAGAATAAACCTACAATCTATGCAATGAAGTTTAGAGAGAGAGAGAGAGAGAGAGAGAATGTGTGATAGAACAGGGTGAGGAAAATCACATTAATATAATAATATTTACTTTGTTATACACCTAAAAGAACGATATTAGAGACTAATTATTAATGTAAAATTATAGAACAAAGAAAGATTGTTCATCTTATTTTCATTGGCCTTGAAAAGGCATAAATTCAGAACTTCGATGAAAACATTTGGAGGGCTTTGAGATAAGGTGTTTGATATGGATATGTTGAAGTAATTGGGCCTATGTATGATGAACCGATGATTAATAACAAAACTATGAAATAAATGTAGGGGTTTTTATAAGTGTAGGCTTTCACCATAGATCATTCTTTACATCCTTATTTGTTTATATTGTTTTTAGATATGCTTATGACAAATATAACAGAAGAAACACCTTAGAGCATGTTAATCTCTAACTACATTGTTTTAATAGGGGATGTTTAGCACTAATAACTAGTTGAATAAAAATTAAATATATTGTTTGAATTTTGATGAAACCACAATTAATTATTTGTAAAAAATTATGTCTATGGAAAATTAATTTTCAAGAATTATGTCAATGGAAAAAATAATTTTTAAGTGTGATAATTTGAAGTATATTATTTTTATTATTCAAAGACATGGAAATATGGACGGGGATATTAGAAATACCATTAAAGTTACTTCTCAGCTTGAGGGCTGAGTATTTTGTGGTAAAAAAATGCCTTGGATGATTTGAATGACTATATGGCATTTTTGTTATCTAGATCAGGTTGTTAGGCTATAAAAACTTCAACAACAATAATTATTAGTGTTATTGAATTGTGATTGTTAAATTGGATCTGTGATAGGAAAGGATACAAATAATTACTTAGTTTTGTAGTTATTGACTTTAATCCTGGATTAAGTAATCTAAAATTCTTTGTAACATGAAATTGGACCTTTTCCATCAAGTCAGTTTACTAAAAAATCTTCGAAATTACATGATAAGTATACTGATGATAAAATATTAAAAATTTAATAAAAAATGTTAACCATGATTACATAATTATGATTAGTCTAAGTTGACTAATATTGTAATCAATTTCATCATGGTTTGCCTAAAATTCAGTCAGTTTGAGAAGGATTTACAATTGCTTTGATCTAAAATTGAATACCAAATTTGATAATACAATTTGAAATTGAGTACCCAAATTGATTTAACATTGTCTGTCATGCTTTGGCTAATTAACTCATCTTGATTATCTTTTGTTTTGTTATTTTTACGTTAGTGTTGCTTAACAATTGATTAATGAGCTTAAATAATCTCTAATTATGATAGCATTAGGCAGTTTTAAACATTAATTTTATATATTATAAGAAAATTGAAGTTATGCACTTCTCAGTTACATTAATGTTTTCACTGAATTGGATCTATTAGTAGTATGCCATATAAATTAGGGAATTGATTGAGAAGTTATATTAAGTTTAAGAAAAATATTTGTGACAAATTAAAACATAAAATCTCCACTCCGCACGGACTTGTAAGTAGTATACCCTAATTTAATTGGGGGCGTTTAGTTCAATGTCATCTTTGTGTGATGTCATGTCATCTTAAGAAAATAATTTAATTTAATGATATGTATAAATAATCTTTTAAAAAATTATAAAATTATCTCTTAAAAGATAACATCTAGATTACATGATATAACTAAAAGCTTTGTAAGTTTTCTGAAAATATTTCAGTTCTCCATAAATAAAACCATGGTTGTTTTACAATTTTCTCAGCACCAACAGTCTATACAAGGTATTCAAAGGATGCCTTACTGATCTTATGTGAGACTAAGTATATCTAGAATGAGAAGAACATAAAACTATACTCATATTTGACTAACATACTCATGTTTGACTGTTTATGATGTAAAATTAGTTGCATCATGTATTTTATTTTAAAAAAATGTCAAATCACAGAACTACAGATGTTTTTAAGTTTTGTTGAAATGGTGTAAAGGTGCTGATTTTAAATTCATTGTGTGCACCGTTTTCTCCTGTTCCTGTGCCTTAAAAATGGTTCTCTTTTTGTTTGTTATTGTGGTTCATGCCGCAGATCTCGGACCTCTTGAAAACTACACTGGTTCTCCCTTCCTGCCATCTGATTCGGACATATTACTCGATTCACCAGACCAGGATGATATAGGTAATTGGAGGCATTACTCTTGAATTCTTTGCTCTGGTTTTTTTGAGCCTATTTAGTTATTGAGCTTAAATCTAATCTGTCATCTCTTTTGATTGGAAATAAATGTTGGAGAACATAATTTTTTTTCCTACTTTCAAAATTATTCTATAGGCTTTCGGCTACCTTGTAGTTATAGTTAAAATGTAATCCCATTATCTCAAAACATATTGGAATTTGTCTCGTCTATGTTTTACGAAAAGATACTATTCCTAAATAAAGCACTAGCAATCACAACAACAATAACAAGAGATTCATGGACTTCTCATCTCCATTTGACTCTATCTAAAGCAACCTTCTCTATAAGTATTAGTAAGTTCATGCTTAATGATCATACTCCGAGCAATTTTTGGTCCTCCTCTGCTCTCTTTCACTTTTTTTTAATCTTTTCCTCAAACACCGCAATTACTCCCACCTAAGATCCCATAGTTCCAGGCAAGATCTTTTCCCACTGGGCTAGTAGTTGATATTTATATATAGGATCTAAAGCTCAATGATGGAAGTCACCTAACCACCTATGTCCCACCCTAAAACTTTGAAAATTTATTAGGTTCTTTCAGGGTAACAGCTCAGTTGTTTGCCAGCCTATTAGATTGCCCCATGCGAGCGTGTGGGGCCCGCAATACCCTATTTATTTTTCTGCTTTATATGGATTCTTTTTTTAGTATTGATTTTTTTGCTTGGTATGAGTGTTTTTTTATTTGATATCAGTATTGTTTGCATAATATATTCATATTAAGCAAAATAATATCTTAGCAGAAAAAATAAGTGGGTCGTTTTTGCATAGTATGATGTTTAATATGGATCTTTTGTGCTTGGTATGGATTTTATTTTGCTTGATATAAATGTTTTTCGTTTGATATAAATATTATTTTGTATAGTATGTTCATATCAAGCAAAAAAAAAAAGATATTAACTAAGTGAAAAAACATTCATACTAAGCACTGTACTAAGCAGTAAAAATAAACGGCGTGTTGCGAGTCCCGCATGTCCACGTGGCATGCTCCGATAAGCGGGTGAACAATTGAGTTATTACCCTGAAACAACCTACTGATTTTTTCCTAAACTTTGCTTTTACCAAGCCTCATTAGTTTCTTACTCAAAAGATAGCTGGTCCCAAGCCTGTAAAATTCTATCAAATATGATATGAAAGTGTGTTTTTTATATGTTACTCTTTTCTACTTATACATATCACATATGTCTCCATGCGCCTTGATAATTAACTTAATATATTCAATGTTTCAGTGGAGGAATACTTCGCAGATACAATCAACAATGGGCCATGCCCTCAGTCAAATGAAGAGAAATTATGATTGGCTACCTCTTTCTCTGGTTCTTGTCAGCATCAGTTATTGTTCTGTGAGATCTTATTTTAGGTGAGGTGATAAAGCTCTGCACTTGATAGGCAGAATATTGTAATCTATCGTTTTAGCCGCGATGTTAGGATAGAAAATAAATTAAACTATTTGTAATATTTTTTTGTGAAAGATTTGTTTAAGAACGTTATTATCATCATCCCCTTTTATATATATATTCGGCCATATATATATATATATATATATATATATATATATAGACACACGTATATATAGTAGTAGTTTCTACTGTTTAAAAATAGCAATTAAGTCTTCCTAGTTAGCCATCACTAGCACTTATTCTTATTACGATTGAGAACCCAAATTTACTTTTACGCAATCTTGAGGATCGCTTTGCTTAATTCATAAACATTTGGAACTTAGTTGTAAATGAGGATAAATTAGCGGGATTCAGTTGCTATTTATCTTTTTATATGTGTGTAATTTGTGTTATGTATGCATGTAGTATAAAATCTATTTCTCTTTTCTAAAATTGTGATCTTTTAAGTTATATGAAGGAATCCATCCTCTTATGAGAGGATTTCATGGAGGGGTAATAGTGTTATCAATTTGGTTGGTGGTAGAAAAGTTGGTATAAATTATGTAGAATATAGGGTAGAGTTGATAATTTTATTAAAAATTATATAAATAAAATAAAATAAACTTTTCATATTAAAATTTGAGATTTGATATATATAATTAGTTTATTATTATTATTATTATTTTGAAATAAAAAATAAAAATTTTCCAAGAGCTAAAAGGTCTGATTGCTTCCTTGCATTGCCTACCTTTTGGTCTTGTTTGGCTTATGGATGAAAAAAATAAATTGTAATGATTTTATTTTACATTTTTATTTTAAATTTTATATATTTTGAAATATTAAAATAAAAAAATTCTTATTAAATTTATAAAACTTTTCTTCTTAAAAATAACTTTCATATGTAAATGACTCTAGCTTTATGTAATAACCATCAATTTCCTTGGAATAGCGGTCTCGGTAGCCACGGATCGCGGAAAGCTCGAACAATCTTTCTATTCCCAATTCTCCATCTTATGTCATAGTGTAATAAATTTCTTTCTCAAATAATACTTCGTCACAAATAAAAGGGGTTGTTGCCTAACTGTACATTCATAAAATTTAATTTAGAGAAGTATTTTGTCTTGAACATCTGAGTCACAAGAGAATTTGAGTGAGTAATCATCCTCCACTTGGGTCACAAGAGAATAATGCCATAGGGTCACGGAAGCTCATATAGCTTTGTAATTTAGAGGTACAAAGAAATTCTAATTATAAATAATGAATTGATTAATTATAATTTAAAGCTTTCATTCATTAAATTATTTAGCAATTAAAGTTCTAATTTATTAGATAATTTATTGTAATTGATCAATAAGCATTTTTTTTTTCAAATTAAGCTGGCAAATTAACAAGAGCTACACTAATCAGCTGCTTTTAATTTGTCTGGTTCTATCTGCAACAACATAACTAGACATCTACAATTATAATTAGCTTTTATTTTATTAATCTTATTATGTAAAAGAAATTGTCATGTTTAATTTAGTAGGGTGCATAACTTAAAAATACTTAAACTTAAAATATTTCAAATATTTAATAAGTTGTTTTTTGAGTTAGTAGGGGGAAATTTTATTAAGTTCGGCTAGCTGAAGCAGTAGGGCGCCACATCAGTAGTGAGAGTATCTCGACTCTAATGTGGTGGCCCTCTATTGGTCGGCCAACCCAATAATTGCTCCACTGGGGAGCGCAGGTATTAACACGCTACCCTTTAATGTTTAGTTCTTCTCCAAGATAAAAGATACTTTTAATCTTCATTTGAGTTCGGCATAGTGAAATCTTTAAACTCTAATCTTGCAAGGTATTTGGCAATAAAGCTCTTTTCGATCTACTTTATAAAAATTGTTGAACACTAGACAATAATGTTAGATGACACAATTAATAATTTGTTATCATCAAATAAGATCAATTTATCTAGATTGCTAATACCAATGGTGTATTAACAATTGAATCAGAATCACTCGAATAAGGAACGACTCCTGATAGGTTTCGAGGTGGATGAACATATGAATGAATTATAAATAGTATGATTTTAAATAGCAGAAGTGTATTTTGAGGTATAATTGTAAAGCGAATAATGAGAATCTGTAGTTAAGCATGCTTGAGTTGAAGTTTCATTAGGATTGGTGGCTTCATGTGAAGTACTTAAATCAATGCAATTCTTTAATACTAAAGTGAAAATACCTTCACATTTGAATCACAAAATGTTATAAATTTCATCTCAGAAAATTTTCAAATATATAAAAATTAACATTGCAGATATATTTAAATGGATAGGAAAAATAATAATTCCCCAATAATTATTCCCAAATAGTTCTAGGGCAATGGAAAATATTTTCTTTTCAATACTCATCTTTTTTTAGTAAATAATTTACCAATGTAGATTAAAGAGCTAAATGAGATTAATCAATCTTAAAAAAATTGTAAGCCCTAAAAATAGCACATAATTTCATTTCAAAAAATAGTACATAATTAATTAAGACATAATTTGATTAAGGCTAAAAAGTTTAGTATTTTTGGGCATGGAAACAAAGGACAAAAGGGGCTTTGGGTGGGGAAGGGATTGGGGAATATCCAGCCTAGCTATAGTGCACTTTATGATGCATGCATATAGTATGGCTGTCATCGGACCGATTTCGAGCGAGTCGGACTCAACTTGAAAATAGAAAATTTTGAGTTCAGCTCGGCTCAAAATCCTTCCAAAATTAAAATAGGACATGATTCGAGCTGGCTCAGCTCGAAATGACTCGATTTCGAGCCTGCCCAAATCATGATTCGAATCGATTCGTAATTGTAAAAAAATATTGAAATATTATGTGTTCAAAAGAATTTGATCCCTAAATTTTAAGAAAAATAAATCTTAAATCTCCTCTACTCTACTACTAAATCACTAACTTAATTATATGTAATAGTATTTTATTTATGCTATACATATAATTTCGAGCCAAATCGAATTATGTTTCAAGCGAGCTAGGGCCAACTCGAAATTGGCTCGAAATGAACTTCGAGTCAAAGTCCTTAATTCGTGATTCGATTTAAAATTTTCAAACTGATTTTGAGTCGATTCAAAAATCGAATGAGTTCTGAGCGAGTTTCGAATTTCGAATATTTTTAACACCCCTAATGCATAGAAGACCACACATTCTTCTCTCCTTTGATTTCTTCACCCCTCATCAATTTTTACATAAAAAATATCTCCAAATCATAAGAAAGTATTGCATAATTGTGCATTGGGGTATATGCTTTGCTACTATCAACCTATACCATGAAATCCATTATTTGGATCTTCTTTAATCCTCTTCACATTTTGTTTTTAAATAAAATGCATATAAAAATCAAAACACATTAGTGGTGATAATATATGACCCGACTTGAATCCGACTCAAATTTTCAGTTCGACTTGGAATTTATTAAAAAATACTCTATAATGGGTCGGGTCGACCCGCAAACCTAATCCATTTATTAATCTGGTTCGGGTCATAAATTTTGACCCACTTAATAAATGAGTTTGGCTTGGGTTGAGGCTATTTGGGTCAGGTAGGATTCGAGTTCAAACCGAACCTGACCCACTGATCCATTTTGCCACCCCTGAAACACTCAATCAACAATATAGCCTCGTTCAGTTCAATTTTTTTTTAGTTTAACGCAAATTTTAATTATAAAAATCAATTTTATTTTATATAAATGCATGTAAAAGACGGTTGTATTGAGCTTTAACTTCTTGTTGGTGTCATGAGTGTAAATTAGTTAATTTCATTAGCAAAATATTTCTTTTTAACTAATTTTTCACAGAAATTAACTGTTTATATTAGCTAAAAATGAAATAATAATATTATTATGGTGGTAATAACGTCATGTAGAAAAAAATAAATTAATTTGTTTATGTGATAAAAACCTGTTACAAAAAGTTTTAATCAACTTCAATTTTTTTTTTGAATTCTTTAAATTGTAGTGGCACTACTAATTCTTAATCCTAAAAAAAATGCAACGGCCCCGTGAGTCGTGACTGAAAAGACGGAGAGTGATCGTCAAATAATATTCTAAAAAATAAAAATTTCTAAAATAAAAAATAACTCTCAACAGACTTCTAAATCAGATAATAAACAGTGAGGATAGTAAGTGAGAAGTGGAATGGATACATAAATGAATCGTATTATATTAAAAAGAAATAAAAGTTTTTAGGCTGTACAAATAAATGTCGTGATCTTAATAAATAGAAATATCTTTCAAAGAAAAATCGTAAAGCGAAAATAGAAAATTTTATAATTAATGGTGCTTAAATTAAAATAATTTTAAAATGAGAGATTTTTTTGAAAATTATTCGGGTAAAATTAAAATAAATAATATCTTTATATTTATATCGCATAATTTTACATAAATGCATGTGCTGCCATATGTCTGATCATGTTTATGCAGAGAAATATTAAGATAATCAATGGCTCCATAATCTAAACTTTGTTAATTTCCTTTAACTAGAAATTCATTTCAAATTAATTTCGAGTTAATATCATCTCGCTCAAAATATAATTCAAATTAGGTCAAAATTATATATATAATATTGATATATGTATATATAATAATATGTTTACGTACAAAATGGAAAAGTATGTTAGTCGTAAAATGGCCCTATTTGGCGCGAGTACTAAATCAAGACCAAAATAATACTAATTTAAAAAACAACAATAATAATAATAATAAATTTTTTTAATCATTTTACACAAATTTTAATATAAAAAATATTATTTTATTTCACATACTCAATAATTTTCAATAAAAAAATTAATTTTATTTTACATCTTAGACTAAAATACTCAATTCAAATATTTTAGTCTAGAATGTGAAATAAAGTATATATTTTTATTAAAAATTATTGAGTATGTGAAATAAAATAATATTTTTTTATATTAAAATTTATGTAAAATAATTAAAAATATTTATTTATTATTATTATTATTATTATTATTATTATTGTTTTTTAAGTTAGTATTATTTTGATCATGAATTGATCCTCGCACCAAACAGGGAAAGCTTGAATTTCTAAAATTAAGAATCGAATGTTCTTGGAGGTAAAATATTTTTATATATTTTAGCATAATGATCTCAAATGAAGGTTCGAGTCGGTTCAAAATCGAATCCATTTTAGTTGAATCAGCTCAAATTATATCTGATTTCAATTTTGAATCGATTTTAAGCCAAGCTGAGCTCAAAAAATTTACTTTCAAGTTGTCTCCAGCTCGCTCGAAATTGATTCGATAATATTCCCAATAAAAGACCCTGACATGAGTTTAGGGTTGTTACCGATCCGATTTTGAGTCGAGACAATATCGGCTTGAAATCGGATTGATCACATTTCGATTGACTCGAAATTGACTCGAGCTCGATTGGGTTCGACTTCAAGCCGGCTCGAGTCGATTCCAATTGACTTCGAGCCGATTTCGATTCATTTTCGAGCCAGCTCAAAAATGAATCAAATCTCAATTTTTTTTTGAGCCGATCTCGAGCTGGGTAAGTTCAACTGAATCCGGCTCACGATCGGCTCAGTTTATCGTGTGTGTATATATATATATATGTATTATAACATAAAAATGTATTTTAATTAGAGCCGATTTAGAGTTGGATCAAGCCGAGCCTACCCGGCTCAAAATCGGCTAAAAATTATTATCGAGTCGAACTTTTGGCTCATTAGTCGGCTCATTTAGATCAACTCGATTTCGATTTGATCTAAAATCGATTCAAATTTTGATCGATTTTCGATCTTCGATCCATATTAACACCATTACACGAGTTAGCAGTGAATAATTACACGAGTTAACAGGTTATATAACTTAATTTAATTATCTATTTTCTTAATTACAAATTTTATTATGTTTATGAAAATACAAAATGTTGGATTTATTAATTTTTATAATTCAAAAAATATAATAAATGAGTTGACAAACGAGATAATTTGATGCTCGACTTATTTAACAAATAGGTAAGTTCAAGTAAATCTTAAATAAGTCAAAACAAAATGATCAATTGATATGAGCTCGACTCGCCAACTCAAATTTCCATTCTATCAGACTGTAAATGAGTTGAGTTCGAGCAAATTTGTGCTACCTCTAACGCGAAAATTTCAAGTCCGACTTATCATGTGGTTAACTCGAGCTAGCTTGAGTTGATTATTTTTCGTTGTTTTTCTTTGTATAATATATTTAAAAAAAATGTGAATGTACATAAACATATATTTATATATTTATATTTATTAAATATTTTTTATGAGATTGATTCAAGTTTATATCGAGTAATCTAACCTGAAACTTAAATTAAATCGATACTTGAGCTGGAGGTACTGCTCAAAACTCGACTCGAATTCATTCAAATCGTAGCATAATTTTTTTTAATATTTTAAATTCACAGCCTAAAATTAAATTATTTCTTCCTACCCGTTTCTCATTCTCTCCCTTCCCGACATCCAGATCCGCCATTAAAAAGCCCTTGGTGGAGCTTCTCCTCGGCCTCTACCCCTCGTCTGAAAATGGAGCTTCTCCAAGCTGTTACAGCTGCGATGGCAGTGGTTCTGCTAGCACTGGCGCTAGGACATGCTCCGCCGGCGGCCGCGGAGAGGGAGGCGACGTGCGCAGGGATAGTGCCGATGAGGAGGAGGAAGGAGGTGATATCCATCAGAGAGTTTGGAGGAGTGGGAGATGGGAAGACGCTGAACACTTGGGCATTTGAGAAGGCGATATACAGGATTCAGCATTTGAGGAGGAGAGGCGGCACGCTGCTCTATGTGCCGTCAGGCGTTTGGCTCACCGGAAGCTTCAATCTCACCAGCCACATGACCCTTCACCTTGCAAGAGGAGCCCTCATCAAGGCCACTGAGGTAGACATCTATTGCTTTCTTCTTTCTTCCCAACCTTTTGGGACTGAAATGTAGACGTTCATATTGTCCACTTTGGGCTTGTTTGGCAAAGCCCTAAAAATAGGCCAATTAATAAAATAATAATATTTTAATTTTATTATAAATTTTAATAATTTTATTTCACATTCAACACAAATTCCAACCTTAAAAATCAACTTTATTTCATATCCAACACAAATTCCAACCTTAAAATCAACTTTATTTCACATCCAACACACCTCTCAATATTAAAATAAATTTCTTTCCCATCAACTCTATAAAATAAAATATTTTCTCTTTCCTTACCCAAATCTATCCTCCAACCAAACAAGCCCAGTTTTACAAAACTGTGGGTCTTGAGATGCTTCCCGAGAGGTCACTCATCTCAGTAATACTCTAATGCAAGTATCATTAATCGCAGAGATCTCAATTTTAGCCTCATTATTTTACCTGCAAAGAGTGCCTCTACGTCTTAATATTATGCTGTTACTTATATAGCTAGCAACTTGTTAGGAGCATCTTGACTTCATACTCTCTTTAGATCAAGTCGGTAGGCCTATAAATGTGTTGGACACGGATCAGATTAGATATTGGATTGGATTAAATCAACTCAGGTCAGATCTGGGTTGCGTCAAATCTCAGATTGAGTCCAAATAGTGCTTGTACAAATGATTAATTTATTTTAAAGTAAATGATTTGTATATTAGTTATAAGATTAATATTAGTTTAATAATTGAAAATTTTTTTCATCTTTTTTAAAAGAAAATCCCAATTTCTTGTGTATTAACGAAGGGTGCTACAATTAGTGTCTAAAGAAATAATGTGATTTAGCAAATGTGGCGCGACATAGTTACTGTAACGATTTATTAATTTGGATGTAAGAAGAGAAGAGGAATGATTCGAACACTATAAAAATATATCTCATTTTATTCTATGGAAGACACTTAACGAAGCGCGCACGGATGTGAATAAACTTTCGGTAAAAACTAAGTTATTTATGGTGACTTGGTTGAGTAGGATACAAATGAGTCAGATTATAATTGATCTATGATCCGACCTAGAAACAAATATTAGAGTGGGTCAAATTTTGGATCGGGTAAATGGTAAGTAAATTACTAAAACATATCCAATTAATTATACTTTCAGGTCGAACGCGGGTTGGATTGGGTCAAAATCCAACTCATTCATAGGCCTAGCTACAGGTCACATGCATCATAATTCACATATTAAATAAAAAATAAATGAAGCATATGTTTCTAGCAATGCATTGAACATTAGTATTGTCATGACTGCAGCCCAGATGTTGAGATATTATTTGCTCTAGTTCGTTCATGTTGACCATCATGATTTTGTTTTCAAAAAGCCGCCTCACGAATCTCACATATATCGCACAAGAACTCACCTCTACTAGACCTAAAATGTGCTAGAATCTACATCTTACGCTAGTAATTCACTCTTTACCCTCTTAAATGAAATTGGTAATTAAAGTAAAGAGCAAAAGATTTCTTTGAATTTGTATTCATTTTCATTTTTCTGTTTTCTTTTGATTTCTTTTCAATTTTCATGTTTTGGTTTAGATTGTGATGTTGATTTTAAATAGAGAGAGCCACTTCAATTAGTAAGTTCTCTCTGAACTTGGTAATGTTGTAGGATACGAAGAACTGGCCATTGATGGAGCCCCTGCCATCTTATGGAAGGGGAAGGGAACGGCCGGGAGGGAGGTATGCAAGCTTCATTCTGGGATCTGGGATTCATGATGTGATTATCACAGGTATATTTCCGTTTCTCTCTGAAATTAAGTTTCTATAGTGAGATGGTCTATAAAGTACGAGTACGATACGATGATACGGATACGATACGATACGGATACGGCGATACGATAAATTTTAAAAAGTAGGATACAGATACGTTAGGATACGACTGTTATATATGTGTGTATAATATCTTATATTCTCATATTTAAAGTGTAGTTCTATGGTAGATAAGAATAACTTATATAAATTATTGCTACAAATTTTAAAAATATTTTTTAAATTTTCTTCAAATTAACTATAATTTTTCAAATATTTTTTATATCATTTAAAATAATATTATGAATAATTTAACTTAAAAAAATAAAACATCTTTCAACTATTGAATTTTAAAAAATTTTAAATTTTAATAATATCATAATATTTATTTAATTACTTCTCAATCCATCAGATTATTTACATGAAATAAGAGTTTAAATATATATCAGTAGATTAGTTTTATTTTTAATTTAAATTTAATTCAAATCGATTAGCTTGATACAAATATGATATAATAAATAATACAAATGTTGTGACATAAACCAAGATATACTGACCTAATTAAAGTATATATGTTCTCTTTTTTCAATTTTTTTGACTAAATAAATAGGTAAAATAAAAAGACAAAAGTCTTATTTTTTTCGCAATATGAGCTTGAGCAAGGTAAAAAAATATGATCGACGTTCAAAAGAAGTAAAGACAATATCAGTTAAGATAAAAAAAAATATAAACGTTATTAGTATCTGTAAGATCATAAAAAATGATTAGCTAAAGTAGATGACACACCTGCTTGGGAATACCAAATCTTTTTCTATTGCCAAAATAAGAGAGTGCGTAAAATTTTTTGTGATCTTAATTGCGTAGCCTAATATATCTCTTTCAATTTTAACGTCCAAATATATGCATAAGTTGTGTTTTATATATAAAATATTTTTTATTTTTCTTTGTTTATGCCGAATCAACTGTTTTAACATTTTTTTCTCTAATTAAAAATATCTAAAAATATCGGATAAGTATCAGGGAAGTATCGAATAAGTATCGGATTTTTAAAAAATAAAAATAAAAATTGATACGTCGTGTGGCTTATCGGATACGTATCGGTGGAGTATCGAGAAATATCGAAATATGATACGGATACGTTAGACTTCATGAAGTATCGATGCTTCATAGGAGATGGTCTTTCATGCCTGTCGTTTACAGAAAAAAAATTATAGGGTCTTTGCCACTTGATCCTCTCAGTTTTTCCCAATGCCATGCAGTAGATGAGTCACCATTCCCTTTTTATACTTTTTAAAAAGAAGGTATAAAAAAGTTATAAGAATACTGAAAATATAATAAGTATAAAAAAAGGGCATGGTACTTAATATTTTTTTGTATCTACTATTATTTATTATATTATTTACATGTAGCTAGCACCTTCTTTATTATGCATATTATTTTATTACAACTTCATTCTTATATATATTATTTTATTACTTGTACTTTATATTATATTATTCTTATCTAACATTTCTTTTTTATTTCTTTTTTCTAATATTAAGTTGTTCATATCTAGCTTATATGTCATACCTCCTAGTCGCCATAGCTTCTAGGTGTGTTTGTTTGTAAGATTAAATTTAAGAAGGTTAAAATTAAATTTGGATTGAGATATTTTTTATTGGAAGTTGTGAATGATGTGAAATAAAGTTAGTTATTATGTTGAGATATGTGAGGGATGTGATATAAAGTTAGTTATTATGTTGGAATATGTGAGGGATGTGATATAAGTTAGTTATTATTTTAGTAATACGTGTAAGATGTGAAATAAATTTAATTTTTAATATTAAATTTTATGTGTGATGTGATATGTCTGGTTAAAATTAAACCAGGTTAATTTTAAACTCCTAGACAAACGGTGCCGTGGCTAATACACACTTGGATCCACATGCATTTGACCAGGAATGTGATACATTTTGAACCACATAGTATTAGGATTTTCTCTACGAAATGTAAATGTACATAGATCAATTCATATAACATATGGATTCAAGAAATTTTTGCAGAAAACATAAAACAAACATATTGCAATTATTCAATGAATCATCTATCATTTCACCCAAATATCTTTATATAGGTCAAAATAATGAATTTCATATATAGATTTAGGCCTGCACTGCTCATCAGTTTCGCCGCGGCCTCGAGTTCACCTTCGCTGCTAGTTGTCACAGGATTCCTTCTGTTTTCTTCTAGGGTTCACAGGAATGATCTGGATCTTCCCTCCCTGTATAACAAAAATAATACCTTAATTAAAATATAATTATTATTTTATTATCTACAACAATCTCATGTTTGAGCCTGTATGACTATAATGAAAAGCAGTCGCAATTTAAAACTATTACAAGATTACTCCAGATTTTTAATCAATTTGAGCTGAGATAGCAATGTTATATCTTATATCAGCATATGCATATGTTCAACATTTTTTTAGTTGAATTGATTCAACTACGACCAAATTGAGTTCTAATTTTGAGAAAAAAAAAAGTTTCCATTTCGAAAAAACTAAAAATCGAGTGAGATGATTAATCTTATGCTTGATATTAAGATGAGTTCATCTTGCAGGTGAAAATGGAACAATTGATGGCCAAGGTGGAGTATGGTGGAATATGTGGAGACATGGAACTCTTCCCTTCTCAAGGCCAAATCTCTTGGAGTTCATACATTCGACTGATATCCACATCTCCAATGTAATATTCAAAAACTCACCATTTTGGAACATCCACCCTGTTTACTGCAGGTAAAATATGATTTCATCAGCTTCGCTAGAGTAATGGCTCCTTTTGAGGTTGTAAAAGAGACTCGGTAGCCAAATAGAACTTTTGTTGCCTTTCGTTTACTGCTCCTTGAGTTTCGATTAACACAATACCATCTTCCTCTTCTGCAGCAATGTTGTCATACGATACATAGCTATTCTTGCTCCCCGTGATTCTCCCAATACAGATGGAATAGATCCAGGTAACGTCGATTTTGATTAACAAAAGTGTATTATGAAGTAGTTAATATAATTATTTAGAACATGTATATTGTATTTTTATTATTATTTTTGTAACTAATATATCCTTGGATAAATTTAATGGGATATGTATTCATAAGAAATGTATATCCAAGTGTCATTCTAAATAAATGCATGTATAATAGATTTTTGGGGTAATTACATCTAGGTCCCTAAGGTAAACTCTCATTTATTTCACGTGAATTATTGTTGGTGAATTTTATCAAGTTTGGCCATTAAGTAAATGCTTAACTATATTTTAATAAAAAATAATAGCAAACTTTGATAGAATCAAAGTGTTTATATTTAATTAAAATAAATTTATTTTATTTTATTTTGATTTAATTTAATTTTTGTGATAAATTCATTCTTAAAATTGTAAATAATGAATTTTAACAAAAAATATGTAAAATTTAAAATACAATTAATTATTATATTTATAAATACTTTTAATATTAAATTCCTTACATGCTGAACAATTTACAGATTCCAGTTCAAACGTCTGCATCGAGGACTCCTTCATCTCCACCGGCGACGATCTGGTGGCCGTCAAGAGCGGCTGGGACGAGTATGGCATAGCCTACGGCCTCCCCAGCACCAGCGTCACGATCCGACGGATAACCGGCTCCACCCCCTTCGCCGGAATCGCCATCGGCAGCGAGGTCTCCGGCGGAGTCGACAACATCCTGGCGGAGAACATCAACCTCCATGACACCGGCATTGGCATCCACATAAAGACTAACGCCGGGAGAGGCGGCTACATCCGGAACGTCACCATCTCCGGCGTCTTCATGAGCAGGGTTGGCAAGGGGATCAGGATCGTTGGCGACGTCGGTGACCATCCCGACGGCGGTTTCAATCCGGCGGCGTTGCCGGCGGTGGATGGGGTGACGGTGAGGAACGTTTGGGGAGTGGGAGTGCAGCGGCCGGGGGACATTGAGGGGATCGAGGGCGCCCCGTTCACTCGCATCTGCCTGTCGAACGTCAAGCTCTGGGAAATCGGTCGCCAGCGGCAGCCGTGGAAGTGTACTGCCGTGAGCGGCGCCGCCGTTGGCGTGCACCCATGGCCGTGCGCAGAGCTCACCAGCACGATGGCTTTTGGGTCTTGTTTCAATTAGTTTGTTGTTGTGCGGTTATTTTTTTATTTTTTATTTTGAAAACGTGGCTGAGTCTTTTTTATGTTTAAAAATTTAAAAGGTTAAATTACATGCAAATCTCTGAATTTAGAGAATAATATAATTAAAATTTTTAATAGGAGTAATTTTATTTAGGCCTTTGAAGTTTGCTTACTTAGCCATAAAAGTCTACAAATCTCAAAATATATCATTTAAGTTCACAAAAAATATTATACAGAATATCGTGGTCCTTTTGTGACATATTCTGTTATATATTATAAAAATAATAAAAATATTTTTTTTAATCTATTAATTTTCAAAATATGTCATCACGTTCGTGTGAGGTTGTGTGCGGCAACCGCTTGGCTGGTATGGATCAGTTCTAGATAAAATTTGGACCCAAACCAACTAAACTCAGTTACATAATTTTGGGGACCGAAACCAAGTCAAAAAATTCGATTCAGATCCTGTTCAAATTCGTTATATTATATACAAAGCAATTCAAATTTACTAAACTATAATTATAGTTATGATGCATATTGAATAAAATTTGAATAAAATATTTATCATATATACATTTATTTTTAAATTTTAAGTTTAATAATAAAAATACAATAAAATTAGTAAATTATAAAAATATTTTTCTTTAATGGTATATAATATAACTAAGATTATTCATAATATAAATTATGCAAATAAAATAATAATATTAATAAAAAATAAATTTTTAATGTGATATTAATAAATATAAATAAAATAAAATTTAATGTTTTCATAATATTATTAATTTACTGTATTAATAATAAAATAAAATTTTAATAATTAATTATTTAATTTAATTATTGAATGCTCGAGAACTAAGTCAAATTATACAGTTTTCAGAATTTTTAGAATCAGAATTAAACTGACTCAAATCGAATTGATGAATTTCGGTTAGGTTATGATTCCGTTCTCGGTTCTTGGGTTATTTAAAATAAAGGGTGGCAAAATGGGTCGGCGGGTCGGGTTTGGGTCGAACCCGAATCCGACTCGACCTGAATAGTCTCAACCCGAATTTGACTCGTTTATTAAATGGGTCAAAATCTATGACCCGAATTCAACCCAATTAATAAATGAGTTGAATTAGCAGGTTGACCCGACCTATTTATAGAGTATTTTTTTATAAATGTTTAACTCGAATCTTACTCGATCCTATTATGCCAACTTGAGTCTAATTTATTTAATAAATGGGTCAAAATTTCAAATCGAGTTCACTGGTCGGGTCGCTAACCCTAGTTATTTTTGCACGCCCGTCGGCGTGACCGCGTAGCGGTCTCTGCGAAGGAAGGAGCGAGGGGCGGGAAGGGGCGAGGACGGGGAAATGGCCGACCATGATTGGATTCTCACGTTTTTCTTGAGTTTTAGATCTGAAACTTTGGTTTGTGTTCCGTGGAATTGGCCGTCAAGAAGAGTTCCTGCGACTAACTTATACATGGAGGAGAGTCGGCGCTACTTTCAATCTTGCTGCCAGAGGGTGCTGCGACAGAGGTTCTGCTCCTGTGATCTCTTTTTTCTTTCATTCACTCATTCATTTTTTCTTTCTCTTTTTCATATTTTCGCTTTGTCTATTGCTTTGCCACAAAAACTGTAGTTGTTTAGATTTCTATGTGAATCCTCGTATCTGGCTTTTGTGGTGAAGAAAAAGTGATTTGACTTTGTGTTATATTGTTATGATCCAATTGAAGTATGGGACTTGAGTCTCACATTGGGTGTTGGGATTCTGATGAGGGTTTTATATGGACTTTGGGCTCTCCAATCGCATGAGCTAACTTTTGGGGTGTGGATATCCCAAGGTTCATGACAATTGGTATTAGAGTTGTCTACTACATCTCCCAGTTGCAATCGGCCAAATTGGTTGTGCTGCCTGAGGCTAGGAAGAGCTAGCACAATACCAACCAATGTGCTTGCTGAGACTGTGGGGCATAGTGGAGTGTTATGATCTAATTGTAAGATATGTATTTGAGTCCTACATTAAAACTATGAGATTTTAATATAGGGTTTATATGAGATTTTGGGCTCTCCAACCTCATAAGCAACTAAGCAAGCTATTGGGTTGTGGATATTCCAAGGTTCATATCAATTAGTATCAGACCTGTCTAATGTGTCTCCTACTTGCAATCGAGTGACATCAATTATAACGCTGGTATTCCAGTATTCACTCGAGGTTAGTAAGAGCTAGCACAAATCCAGCCGACTTGTTTGTCGGGGCTATGGAACATAATGGAATGTTATTTCTAATTTGGGGTTTTTTGTGCACAAATCCAGCTGTCTAATGCTAGCTTTCGGGTTGTGGTTTTCCCAAGTTATTTTATGCAACTTTAGCATCAAAGTTGGAGCAGTTATTTTTTTGATCTTTAATTATTGTGTTAGTGATTGGAATGATCTGGAAAATTAAATATGAGAAACTATAAAAGACTACAAAAATTTTTCCATGGTCTTACAGCTCGAGTGCTTAAGGGTTATTTTGTTTGCTGCAAATAGGTGTAGGGCTTTTGATTTTGGCAAAAAGGTTCTAAGTGCTAAAGGAATATAGCAAAACCACCATGAATTGACTACATTGCTTTTGCTCTGCTGTAAGATGATCAAACTCATGCAATTTTAAAGAACTTCTTGTGTTGTACAAACCAATAAAATAAACTTCTGTATAAAAAAATTGCTACAGTTAGTTATAGTTAGGATAATGCAAAAAATCTCCATTCGAACTTGATATGTTGGTTACATTGTAATTTTTTGCTATATCTATTGTTCAGCTTTATTTTACTTTGCATTTTGTTCATTAGGATCTGAGCAACATAGGAAAAATTGTGTAAACTCACCTTGGTGAAGTATACCTGTTAATCAAGGAAGAGCTAATACAGTACTTTATGAACTTAGTTACAGTTGTGTTGCATTGACATCATTTGTTTACTGATTTACTAACACCTTTTGTTTAAATGAAAAAGCACGACATACAGTGGAGATGTTAGTGGAAACATATTTGATCTATTGAAGCGCAGCACTGAGTTACTTTTCGAAGGGGTATTCCTGAGGCTTACTTTATTACTGCAACATACGCACATATATATGTTTCCAGTCAGTGGAATATTTCAGTTGGCCAAATATGACATCTTTAAAGCTTCAACAATGGCCGTCTACATCTCATAGATTTCATTTGACTGCAATTGGACAAGTATGTAGGCTGGTCCAGCTTCCAGTAAGATCAAAATATATTATAAAAGGATATTGTACATTTCTCGGCAAATTGCATGGAGAAGAAGATCCTGAATGTAACATTTGGAGGACTTATGCATTTTATGATACCCTCAATGCTCTTAATCAATCCTGTTCTGGAAATACCTACGAGAGAAAAAACCGAGCTCAACCGGGTCAACTAGGCTGTGGGTTAGATGAAGTTCCAAATATGATGTCCAGTTTTGGAGACGTTTCTAAATTTCCACCAAATCATCTTCTGGTTAGCCTTCTAGAAAAATTGAAGGCCCTGCATCTGCATTTATTAGCTGCAGAATACTGGAGTGCATCTCATCTTAAGCTATGTGGCAGGTACTTGATTTTCTACAAAGTCATTGTTGTTGTTCATCAATTTTGTCTTGAGGCAATTACACGAACACCCTGGAAATTTCAGTGAATCACAAATTTTTAACCCCAAGTTTTGATACTACATACGATTCCTCAATTCTTTTATACTTGCAACCCCTTGAGTTAATAAATGTTCAGAATTTCACAAAAGACTTGATTATCTTTTTATATTTATATATTTAACTCTAATGTTTTGATATTACCTACAAGCCCTCTAATTCTTAAGCACCATAAAAATAGTTGAGTATGTGCGTAGATTCAAGAGATGCGATGTAGGATGAGTAGGAAAGAAAGTGAAGTGAAAATAGAAGAGGAGAAAGGAAGAAAAGAAGTAAAGAAGAAGAAGAGGGATAAACAAGGGAGATGGAGAAAGAAACACAAGTAGAGAAGAAGAGAAAAAAAAGAGATGACAAAATAATTGAATGGGAGGCAATATTTTTATTTCATTCAAAACTGAAAATTTTGTAGTATTAGGGTTCATTTATAGAATTCAGCTTATACATAGCAAAAAGAATTAGTAAAAATTAGTTAAATAATGAAAAGTGAATATCACATATATGCCAAAAAGTACTGAGTGAATTAAATTAAACATACTAAACCTAAGGCATGTAATACTAAATTGAAAGCCAATAAGCTTCATTTTAGTTTAATTGTTACGGAAACAATCAACCCATTTAATAATCAGATAGTCAAGTCTCTCTTGTAACTTTTTTGAATCCGCATCATTCTTCTCTGATTGAAAAGAGCTCAACTCCGGCAAACAGTCTTGTAGTTATGAATTGTGGAGATTTGGATTAAGCATTTGATATTTTTCATTTGTGATCCAATTCTTCAATCACATCCTTCAATGTATAGGTCCCTAAATGAACAAGACTAGACAAAGCATAATGTTCAAATGCGCCTTATTCTTCAAATTTAAAATGATATTACTATGTAATTGATCAAAAGTTTTGGCAGAACATGTTAATACTAACAAAAGAAAGCAAATCAAAGATATAAAACTAAATAAAATATTAAATAGGAAACCTATTAACTCCCATTTAATTTATATATATTCAAAACTTACAAAGACTATCTACACTCTTTAGTAATTAAATAATCAAATTCTTCTTTTACCTCTAATGAGTCCACATCAAGATGTGTATATAATTTCCAAATAAACCACAAATAGACTGAAGAATTTAATCCAGCCCTAGTGTAGGTTTTAGGCTAAGTGCTGCTGACAGGAGGTAATGGAAGGGGTTTTGTTGTGGTGTTTAAAAGAGTCAAGGGGTTTATATATAATAACAGAGGATTGTCGGTTGAGTTTTTAATTCAATATGATTTTATGGTGCGCATGTTATTCTCCTTATTATCTTCCATTTACTCTTTTATTGAATCGCGTTTTTGGCACTTGCACAGAGATAACTTGTTTAGTGCAACAAACTTGACACATTACTTGGCACTCAAAGGTCTTGACCTTCAACTACTTAAAGAAGATCTTTCTTCCATAGGCCTTCTAGATCTGGAATCTATAAACTCCCATGTTCTTGCCAGCATTGATATCATCATTCAGCTGTTGCATAAGCTGTTATCTAATACTCTTGATAACAATGATTCTGCAATTTATTTGGATAAAGGTTATTCTACTGCCTTGCTGAGTGGCAATGTGGAAGGCTTTAACATGGAAACTATTAAGAAAAGGATTTCTCATCATGCTACTGGTTTGTTCGGGGAACATCGAGGCAAGAAATCATGCCACCTCATGGTAACAGTTGGAAGAGAAGGTGCATCGACCGAAATGCTTATACCCAATCTTCTCAAAGCTGGAGCAGATGTGATACGAATTAACTGTGCACATGATAACTTGACTATTTGGAGTGAGATAATTAGAATAGTGAAATACAACTGCCAGATGCTTGAAAAACCTTGCCGTATTCTCATGGACCTTGCTGGGACAAAATTGAGAACACAGTCATTAAGAACATATTTAAACATAGTAAAAATATCCCCAAAGAAGGATTCAGAGGGCAATGTGATCTTTTCAGCTTTAGTTTGGTTGTGCTGTGATGGCTGTGATCCTCCTGCTCACCTATATCCAAATGCAATTATTTGCATCAAGAAAAGTTTCTTCAATAAGCTTAAAACAGGTGAAACCTTAGATTTTGTTGATGCCAGAGGTAGGAAACGGTTTCTCAGAGTTCTCAAGAAATCTCCTTCTTTGGCTAACTATGGTTGTATGGCAGAGTGTTTGCAAACTACTTATATTAAAGTGGGGACAGAATTGCTTGTTAAGAAAAAGAGAAGAAAGATTTCTGGACAAGTGTTAAAGATTCCAGCTGTTAAGCTGTTTATTAGATTGAAAGTTGGGGATCTACTGACTATTTTCAAGAGCTCTTTCATGTCCACAAATGAATTTGGTATCACAGCGTTGGCTTCTAAAGTGATTACATGTTCTGATCATCTTCATGATTTGGTTGAAGTGGGTGAGCCCATTGCATTTGATGATGGAAAAATTCAGGGAAAGATTAAGGAAAAATGCTTGAGTTCAATATCTGTTCTAATAACTCATGCTAGTCCAAAGGGTTCTAAGCTTCGTGCAGGCAAATCCATCAACGTTCCTAAAAGCAAGATTCAGTTCAAAGGGCTATCTCAAAAAGATCTTATTGACCTTGATTTTGTTGGTGCGAATGCTGATATGGTAGGCTTTTCATTCATTCGAGATGTTGCTGAATTGGTTTTTCTTCAGCATGAGCTGGAGAAAAGAAATCTTCAGAATCTTGGGATAATACTGAAGGTTGAAACCAAGGATGGCTTACAGAGGCTGCCATCTTTGTTATTTCAGGCTATGCAATCCTCAAATCCTGTGGGGGTGATGATTGCCAGGGGAGATCTCATGGTGGAATGTGGATGGGATAAGCTGGGAGACATTCAAGAAGAGATATTGTCCATCTGCAGTGCTGCACACATTCCAGTCATTTGGGCAACCCAGGTTCTTGAATCCCTTATCAAATTTGGCTTTCCTACCAGAGCTGAAATCACCGATGTAGCTGCAGCGATGAGGTAAAACTTTATTATATTCATAAAGCAAAACAGAGACTATATTACATATCAAATACCTGAATATTTCTGTGTTATATAGTGCAAAGAAACTTTAAACATCTCTGATACAGCATTCTATTTGATTGAGTGTTCGGAATATTCAGTTAAAGGTTTGACATATCAAGTTTATTATTGAATGTGCTACAAATTTAAATACAATTATGATGATTACCAAGTCCTTCAAATATATGCAATATATTTGCAAAGAAATGACACAGAATTGATCACATGATAAGATTGATAAACACTCAAAACATTTTTTTAAAGTTAATTGGATTGTTAATTTTTTTAGTACAAATGACAACATTTATTCCACTAAGTGGAGTTAGCTACATGAATCCTTTGTTTTCATGAATTCTTGCCATGTATTTTAGTTTTTCTCTCCTTCTTTTTATATGGGCAAGATCCAATAACTCAACTTTTCTTATTGGAGCTTTAATCGATTTACGATTTATGTGTCCAAATCATCTAAGTTGATTTTGTTTGAATTTATCTTCAATTGATGGTACTCCAACTTTCTTGTAGATATTTTTATTTCTCATTTTCTTTTTGTATATATTCACTTATCTACCTTAGTATTTTTATTTCTACAATACTTATTTTATTTGTATACTTCATCTTTATAGGCCAGCATTCAACGCCATATACTATCACTAGTCTTACTATTATTTTATAAAATTTGCTTTTATATTTGAGAAGAATGTTTCTATCATACAATACATGAAATGCATTTCTCCACTTTATTCATCCTATTTGGATCCTGCTAATAACATTATTATTTATTTCATTATCATTTTATATAATTGATCCAAAGTGATGCGAGATAATATATAAAATATATGTCTATTCAGAGGTCAGTAAATAAAATAGCAGATAAACATAAAATTTTACAAGAGCGAATACTGACAATAATCATATAATGATCAAAAAGTTTCAATACCGTAAGCAAATCAATTTTAAATATTTGAGAAATAAGTTCAAATGATATTTAGATAATTCACCGCTCAATTTAAGGCAACATTGAATCAACAAATCAAAACATGGGTGTGCAGAATATAGGAAAACTCACATAAATATCCTAACAGTTTTTTTGTCATATAATAAATTTCAGGTTCACACGGGTGTACAAATCGAACAATCTAAAATCTAGAATGATAGCTATCCATCGAGGAAAGTCAGAGGTAAATATTAGATTTGAGATTTACTAGAATCAGCGTTTTGAACCTAAGGTGAGACAGCGACGTAGGGATGGAATGAACGAGTTGGCGAGCTGGAGTTGCGGTGGAGCAGCAATTGTTGATGTTCGACTGGTGGCCGGTTGTCAGTGATTGGCAGGCTTGTTGGCCACTGGTGAGTTTACTAGTGAGGGTGTGGTAGGTTGTGATCACAGCGATGACGTCGGGCATGCTGTTGTAAACAAGTGAGGGGTGGTTGGAGTAGGGAGGCGGAGTGGCCGACAATCTGCGATGATGGGCAAACAGTTCGATGGGGGAGGTAGAGGAGGGCAAGGAATGGAGCTTCAATTGATCGATTGATGGCAGAAGCAGGTGGAGGATTGGGATTTGACAGTGTGGGAATAGTGGAGGAGCAGTTGGCTATTGCGGATGACCGGCGGGAGGCCAACGGTGGAGACTGAGGTAGGAGAGCAGGGGGCATCGAACACTTGGAGGGGCGGCGTTGGGGTTCTGTGAGTAGTTGTAGTTCATAGACGGGTTCGGTAGATTATTATTAGGGTTCGAAAATTAATTTGAAGGGCTTGTAGTTGTGTTGCTGAAGTCAATGAACAATTTAAGAGATGACTTGAGGTAATGCTTTAATTTCTTAAGGAATTTAGGGATTATTGCCTAAGGCTCCAACCCTTTCCTTCACCGAAAATAATACACAGATTTTAATTCAAAAAGATTTTATTCCAGGATTCAAACCTAATACAAGCATCTAAGGCCTTATATATAGATCACTTACACAAATGATAGTTCACACAAATAAAAGTTCAATCAAAGTAAATTACAATATGCCAAATCAGAAATAACATGAGAAATTTTAAAATTAAACTAATCTCTTTCAATTATGCCACTTGTCCAAGCCTGGCTAGACCCATCCATCCTTCTAAATAGATTGCATGTGGCGAAATCTCAGTGTCAAACATAAACTCTGCTTGGGATAAATAGCTAATTGAGTAATTGTCGTATCACCAATACAAATATTTCTTTTTTGACTAAATATGCACTTTATATATTCAGTTTTTGATTTATTAAAATGAAAACTATTAGATTCTAAAATATTCCGTTATAACTCAAGTTAGTTCACCTTAGCCATATCTCTACTTTTATCAACAAGAAAAATATCATATGCAAAAAACATATAATAATACGGATTGTAAATTGGTTGGTACCTAGCATCATTTGTTTATATGTACGAAAATAATAAGATTAGGGCGTCATGTGTGTTATATCTCTAATTGCATCTAATTATATTTTATATTATCATCTTATTGTTTGATTACATCTCTTAGAGTTACTGGAGCACTTTTATTGAAAATAAACCAATAATAATTTTGAAAGTAAAAATAATAATGTGATAAATTTAAATGGTTTGAGCAATAAGTACTGCAAATACAATTATTGTAGAGTTATGCAGTGATAAAAAGACAGTTTAAAAGTAACATGGGGTATAAATTTACCTAAAGTTCAAAAGTTGTGGAATAGAAATGAACACATGCATACAACAACAACAACAACCAAGCCTTAATCCCACTAGGTGGGGTCGGCTACATGAATCCTTTGTTTCCATTGCGCTCTATCAGTTACCAAATTCTTATCTAAGTTTAAGTAACTAAGATCACTCCTTATAGTTTCTTGCCATGTCTTCTTTGGTCTCCCTCTTCCTCTTTGTACATGGGCAAAATCCAGTAACTCAATTTTTCTAACTGGAGCTTCAATTGGCCTGCGATTTAGATGTCCAAACCATCGAAGCCGACTTTCTCTAAGTTTATCCTCAATTGGTGCAACACCAACTTTCTTTCGGATATACTCATTTCTCATTCTATCCTTTCGTGTATATCCACACATCCACGTTAACATCCTCATTTCTGCAACATTTATTTTATTTGTATGTTTCTTCTTTGCAGGCCAGCATTCAGCACCATATATCATCGCTGGTCTTACTACAGTTTTATAAAATTTACCCTTAATTTTGGATGGGATTTTTCTATCGCATAACACTCCAGAAGCATTTCTCCATTTTACCCAGCCTGCTTGAATCCTGCTAATAACGTCATTATCTATTTCGCCATCATTTTGTATAATTGATCCAAGGTATCTAAAGCGCTCACTCTTCTTGACAATTTGATCACCAATTGTCACATCTCCAATATAAGTATTTCTTTCTTGACTAAAATGCTAAACATAATGATTAGTGAAAAATTAATTCATAAAGCCAAGTTCAAATAAGCTATATGTGGCTCTTTTTTAAGGATAGCTATGCGAGGCTATTTTAAATAATGATAATGATGATGAAAAGTGTTACCAAACCATTGACTCAAACATAATCAATTCTAATATTTTCAGTTTAATTTTGAATCATACCTGTATGGCAGCAACAAAAGCTCAATCTAAGGCTAATTGGGGGACGTGTGATAACTGTGATTCAAAAAGTTTGAGTTGAGGTTAGTTCAGGGGTAGCCCACTCGAAATTATAGATAAATACATATAGTCTTTATTTAATGTAATATTTGAAGAGTTGTGTTACACATCCCCAATAACTGACCTATAAATTGACCCATCATAGTTTAAGGTTTTAATACACTAGATTATCCAGTAGATTAATAATTAATTTACTGAATAATCTAGTATATTAAAGATTTAAACTATGATGGGTCAATTTATGGGTCACTTATTGGAGCTACATAGTATTTTCTACTTGAAAATAATTATATGACAAATAGGCAGTAAGGAGATCTTATGCTTAATTCCCAGAGCTTCTACTTTTACACATTTTTTACGAGCATTATTTCAAATCAACTCACAATGTATGTACTATTGATTCAAAATACACTTATTTTGAGTTAATTCAACTTGAACTTGAAAGACAGTCTAACTTGAGTTTATATTAAAATTGCTTTATCTTGACTAGTTGCCAACCATTGCGTGATGTCGGTGTTGGTAACTGCGTTTGATGTTGGTAACTTTGTCAAATTTACAGGGCGAGTTGTATTTTGCTGAACAAAGGAGAAAACCTTACACAAGCTGTTGAAGCCTTGAATGCAATTTTAAGCAACGGATCAAAGAGAAAAGTAAGGATGACTCTGAACCCAAATTTCCACCTTTGCCGCTTCAGTCAGTAAAGGGGCTCACAGAGTAATCCTTGAACGCTCACTTTTCATTCAGAGCTATCTCCTTTTGCTTAATTGATGTGTACATACAAACTCTTTTAAGTTGTTTTTGGATGTTAGACATTGATATTTTACCTACTAGTTTCTCCAAGCTACTGACATTAGCTCTACCATGATTTTTGTACAAGTAACCTGATGTGGAGTATCTAGCCTGTTGTCGACAGCACAATCTTCACTAGTTGAGCTTGGCTCGGAGCTCTTACATTTTACTTTTATTTTTGCTATATTTGATGGAGGACTATGATCGGACCGTCTTATTTGGAAACGGACAACCTGATCTTAGAGTTTTAGTGGTGTCTAGAAGTAGCATGAATGGATTGTCCATTCTTTTTTAAATTGTCCAATCAATTGTGAAGGAGCGATTTTGAAAGAATGTAGACTGTCTGATCTGACTATCGCTAAGATCTAGCTGCAGATGGCTAGATCAAATGCATGCTAAAGATTGAATGCTGATAAAGGATGTGATCTTTGGGTCATCCTTCCTAACTTGCCATATAATAAGATGAATCCCCTTGTGCATGTAGAATTTTAGTGCCATGTACGATAACTTTTCCAGAGAAGTTATTCCATCATAGCTTTTCCTCCTATGTTGTGCCAAGAATAGCAACTGGTGCAAGTGCTCGTTGATGCAAGCACATCCATGATGCAAGATCACTAACAGTGATATTTGTTCACTAGTTGAGTTTGAAGAACAATAGGAGATTGTAATCATGTAGACGCCAAGTTTGCTGCAATTATTACAAGAAGTGAAGTATGTTTCTGATTGAAGAACAAGTAAACGATACTCGTGACTAAAAGGAAGAAAGGTCGAACCAATCTAGTATCGATTTAAAAGAAGTTTATGGCGACAATCTCTTCTAAATGTATCCAAGTGGAGGTGGAGTTTCTTTTGTGCTCCTTTAAGGAGATGCACTGTAGTAATTTTTTAATAAGTTTTTTATTTCCCATCTTCTCTAAAATGATATATATATTAACGAATATATCTGTTCGAATTGTGATTATATAAGGGTCGATGACTAAACTTGATATCACTAAGTGTTCAACATGTAGATCAAGTTAACTAGGTGTATGCACTTAACTCTAGATTCCAAAGGTGTTTTCAATGTCTGTTTTTTGAGGATTGCACCATTAGGTGGTCTTTCATCATCATCCACATTCATTACTCTTTCATCCTCTTGCTGAAATTCAAGATAAAGGTACCTGGATCCTAGGTATTGATGTTCATCAAATTAAGATATAAAAATCGAAGTGGCCCATGACTTTTAAACCACGGAGCCCATGTGAGTCTGCACCAGATGAAGTTTGTCTAACAATAAGTTATCTTTTCAGTGAACAAGCAATTATCAAAAGTCTCTATCCTTTCACCATAGTCCTTTATTCAAGGTGAAGTCAGGTTTTTTGGGCAAACATTCTATTCTTTTGTTTCTGCAATAGCATGGCTTTTCCACAAACATTAATATGGAAGATGGCAATGCAACAATGTCACTTACTTTTAGTTGGAATAGATCGATATCTTCAACTACATTTATGCAGAAAAATTTAGTCAAGATGTGTTTCTTATGTTGTACAAGGAGTTAATTGGTTCATGGAGAGTGTGCATTTTCAAGGTGAAATCCAATGCAGTGATTAACCTTCATGGTGGTTGTGATATTTCAAAACCAAAATATGCTGAAGAAAGTAAAGTTCTTCAAGCACAAGAAAGCTTGATTATATATAAAAGAAGATATAGTCAATATCTTTGGAAATTTAAAATTTATCTTATGAGTGTCAATTCAACAATAACAATTGAAGAGTACACCATTCTTCACTATACCTTCTTTTTCCTTCGATGAGAAGCAATGCCAACTTGGCATAATTATGACAACATTTTTTTGGAGAGTTTTTTAGAAAATTCACATGATTTGACTATGGTGCAGCACTTACGGCCTTATTCATTGATCTTCAGATGGTTCCTTTGGCTCGACTAGAATACTTTGTCTAGTATAAGATCCTTGATTTATGTTCATTTGTATTTTTGAGGTGTTTTACGTTGTATCTAGGCCTTTCAATGTTTTCATTGGGTTCTTTGTTTATATACTCATTTGAACTAGTATGTCACGGCCTCAACATATGCAATCAAATTCAAAAAGGCATTAATCTTTTAGTTGCAGTTCGGCCGTGAAGATTCAAGCGCAAGCAATTCCCATCCATTTTATCCTTATATCCTTGTATTCTCATAATTCCAATGGGAACTTGGTTCTAGAAGTCAGAGGAAAGAACATAGAGAAGTGTTCTCTTGTACAAGGGCATCCTACAGTATGCTACTGTTTGTTAAATTTTTCTTCACTATTGTTATGAGACTTATACTAAGATGACAAGCCAGTGATTAGTCTATGGGTTATCCTCTGATTTGAGGTTTTATTTATGAAGATTCCATATTTGGTTCTAGATTATTTCTGGCGGGAAGTTTCTTAGCAGTCTCCTATGTTTTTTGATTACTCAAAAATTGGTGTTCGATCTTAATTGGTCATTTCTTTGATGGTTATTTGTGGCGATAAATAGGCTTCTTTCACTTGTCCCCTAAAGTGTGAAGTCAAGGTGAAGATTGTTAGTGTTGTGATATTAATTATTTGACGACAACATTTTTCAAGAAGCTCTATTCAAGATAGTGATTATGATCGGTAGTTTAGCAACCAGGGTTGATATAACCAGTTGTATGACTTCTATAAGATATTATTTAATAAGTACAGGCTTGATCTCTTTTTTTAGATGAGTTCTATTGAAAAATAAAAGATGATGATATGATTTTTTAGGAAGTGCATAAGCTTGAGTGCTTAAAGTTTCAAGTTCATGAGGAAGTGCTTGAAGAATCTATCCCGTTACTTTGCTCTAAGCCTTTTCCACATCATTACTTTTTATTTGACGACAAAGACAAAGATCTAACACGTCTGGGGCTATTGTGGGAATGTTACACTGTGATTTTTTATCATTCTCAATTCTCTCACTATAAAATAAGTATTTAATTGATTTGAGAAACGTAAGTTGACCACTGTGTTTAGCCTCCACACTTATATTCACCCTGTATTTTTTTTTAATTTAATGAAGTCCCTGATTTTCTCCGTAGGGTTTTCCATGTAAAATCTTGGCATTCTAATTATGCTATTGTTTTCCTCATACTACTTTGTACTTTGCTTTTGTCGGTCTTTTTTTGTTGTCTTAGTGTTTGTTATTTACCATTTTTAATGATTTGTCTTTTATAATGAGTTAGTCCACAACCACGCTTCCCCTTGCCTCACTAAAATTTAGGTTTTTGACTGGTGGGGACACTATGATCGACCGTCGATTTATTTTTGGCAGAGTTTATCGTCGATGACTGAGATCTAGCCACGCTGCTTCGATCTAGATCGATTGACTATTAGGATAGATTTGGAAAGATGGATGTTGCGGATCGCTGACTTGGTGGATTGAAAATCTTCCATTCATTCTGATTGATTGAAGATTCCATTTTGGGATGATTTTTTTTCTCGCATTTATTTTGTATTAGTTGTTTCTATTTCTGTGATTGTTATTTTAGACATGTTATCTGGTATTTTCTCGTTTATGAGAAATTTATTACATTATGTATTTTTTTTATTGAGTCAGTTTGTATAGAGGTCTATATAAATGCCTCCCTGTTATTTTTATTTTTTGAATGCTGAATAAACTTGATTTGTATTTTCCTTGGAATTATTTGATTTCGGAATGAATCGATATCTCGAATAGGAAAGAGCTTGGACTTTGGGTGAGAATCCTTAAACTCCACCCAGTCCAGCTCCTCTTCTCTGGGTTCGATTTCATTCTTCTTGCACCTTCCAGCATTCACTTCGACTTATCCTCATCCACTCCGCTTGCTAGCCTGAGTTCCTACATCCCGTTTGTAGAATCCGGTCCGTCGTGGTCGTGTTGACATGACCCATCGCCGGCGACATGTCTGTTCCGACTACGCTGACGCGACACAACGGCTCCTCTCGATATTCCTGCAGATGAGACGCGCCTAGGGAGCCCTGCCCGACGCGCCCTCACCTCGCGTGCCTCATTCCATGCATGCCTTCGCCGCTCACGAGTCCACGCGCCCACCGCTGGTCGGACCGCGCTCCACCTCCGCCCGCGCGCCGCGCGCCCCACCACTTCAGCGCCTGCGCTTGGGCCGCATGCCAGCACACCACTCTCGCACCGGCGCTTGTGTCGCACGCCAGCGCGCCCCGAGCCGGCCGCACGCCTGCGCCAGTTCCGAGCGCCTCAGCCCTAATTTTTTTGGAGGAATTACAACATGGTCTCTGAATTATCAGACTCAGGTACGAATTTCAGCGACCTTTGACTTGATTAAATTAAACACTCTGGATCATTCTGCTCGTTTGTAATTTGCTCAAACTAGCTCCACATGTGCAATCTTTCATTATTCAGTACAATTTAATTATTGTTGGTTAAATATTGTGAGTTCCCCATATTCTTGTTACCTTATTTCTGATTTGTTAAAAATCGAATTGCGCTCTAATCTAAATTAATAATTTTTCAATTAATTTCAATCTAATTTATTTAAAATTTTAAAAGTAATTGGTTTTACGGGTTTAGTTAACTTCTCAGTCATTTCAAAATCGATTTATGATATTTTAGCATTAATTTGTGGATATTCTGGTAGATATAATTTGTTGATCTTCAAATTGCATCATCATTCATCCGTCCCGCATCACCGACACATTAGTTTAATTAGGTCATGTGAAACTGTAACATATTTTGCCACACTATTCAAAATTCTAGATGCTAACTAAATGGCTGCTACACATATATTCAAACTATCATACATACATATATATATACACACATACATACATACATATACACACACACACACACATACATACATATATATACACACACACATACATACATACATACATATATATATATATATATAAATAAAAGCAAAGCAATATAGCAACATAACTTAAAATTCTAAACTCGGAGATCATCATGTTCAACAGAAATCGAAAGGGAATTTGTCATCAAACTCGATATGCTCCAGCTCAAAATTCATGCCAATAGTGGGTGAACTCATTGTTGATGCAGTCGCCGACATAATCTCGACTATATCTGCCTCAAAACCACTGAGGTTCTGCTGCCCATCACCATAGTTGCATGGAGAAAGAGGGACGAAGTTGGACTCCGTCGGAGTCGGAGTGGTTACTTCTAACATGAAAGTTGGCGAGCAGTTCTTCGAAGCTGAGGAGAGTTCACGGTTTTCAGGTACCATGGAGAAGTAGAAAGACGAGGGAAAAGGTTTTAGTTGCAGATCATCGGAGTTGGGGCTCTTATTCTTTAGTGTCCGTGGAGGCGTTTTCTGCAAGTTTGGCAGCAAGGTTTGATCTTTAGGCTGCGGCGAGGAGTTTCGTCGGAGGCCGAGGTTGCAGGTGTGTGTTCCTCGATAGGATATGTTGAAGTTGGAGGGATCTTCATCTGAACGCTGCACATACTTTGTTGCCAGGCAGCTATGGGAATAACGGTATGTACACCTGTAGTATCCTCTATATATAGGAGAATAGCAGAGAGAGAGATAGAGAAGAAATTAAGGTCATTAATAGCATTGTCATTAGGTATGGACTGTAACATGGATTTCCAACAGAAGGCAATAGCATAGAATGCAGTTATATAAAAAACCTTAGCAAATGTAGGTTTCATATTTCTCTATGATTTTATTATGGAGGGAGATGATTTTGATTTCTTGAACGACACGAAAGTGACAAGGTGTTGGGTGTGGACGACGTCTCTTCTCAAGTTCTTATCTTGATTTTATGAGGCTTCAGTGTTACTTATAAGTTGTTTATACTTAAAAATTTAAATTTATATTATATTTTATATATTTTTTAAGTATGAATTATTAATTTTATTATTATTATATTTTAACATATCATGTCGTATCCGTGTCCTATATTTTAAAAAATTGTTGTGTGTCTCGTGTTCCTATATTGTATTTGTGTTTTAGATAGGAGAGACAAAAGGGGAGTAGGATTTTCCTTCCACAAACCTTGGAAACTTAGATCCAAGAATGTCCTTCTGGCCGTACTTCCTCCAGCTATAGCCGTCATTCACCATCGCCTCCATGGTCGACCCGGAGCTCACCCTCACTCTGCTACTCCAGCGCGGCATCGTCTTTCTGCAAACAGCAAAATATTCATGATCAGCTTACTCAAAACTCAATCCATCATTTTGATCTTTGGGTTAGCGGCGACACTTCTTCTTGTTCATCTCCCTCCTCTCCTGCTCCTTGAAACCCTTGTGCCGAAGCTTTTGCGGTGAGCTCTGCTGCGCCTGGAGCTTAGCCATGGCGATAGCAGCGGTGATGGCGGACTCCGCTTGGCGCGCTAAGGTTCTGCAGGCTTCGGCGGAGGAAGGTCGGTCCAGCTGGGCTTCAAGCTCTTTTATCTGGCTGCTCCCCTGGGTTAGCAGATCGATCAGAGCGTTCATTTCCATGGTGGAATTGGTATCAAATTTCGTTATCTTCAGCACATCGCTCTTCTCTTCAGTCTTCGGAGCATCGAATGGGGATTAAAAAGTGGCGGGCGGAGGGAAGGTGACTGAGAACAGTGTTCTTTGATTTTTTTTGGTCAAACTTTGACCGCTCTCTGGTCACTGGTCAAAAAACATAATCAAGCATTTTAATGAGTTTACTATTGGCATTTTAATTTGGGTTTGATTCACGTTAAATTACTATTTATTTTGAGAATTAATTTATGGGTAAATAGCATCTGGGTCCCTTTAGTTTGCTCGTATGGGCAAATAGGTTCTTTAAATATTTAAATATAGCAAACTGGTTTTCTAGTTTGATGAAATATGCACATAGGTCCTTGGGTCGTAACATACGTTAGAAATTACCATCTCTCTCCTCCCGATCGTCGCGCATGGGCGACGCCACCAGACCCCAGCGACTGCGCGGCGTGTGCAACTCACCAGCGGTCGCCGGCGGGTCGCACCGGCGTCTCCCGTGCGTCGGGATCGGGAGGACGTCGGGGCAGCCTCTCTCTCCTCCCGATCGGCGCTCACGGGAGACGCCGCGTGGTCCGGTGGCTGCTCGACCCGCCTCGTGCACGGGTATCGGGAGGAGAGAGAGGCCGCCTCTCTCTCCTCTCGATCCCCGGGCACGGGCCGCGCGCGGCCGTTGGCGGGTCGCGTTGCCGCGGCCTGCGCGTGTGTGCCGGATCAGGAGAAGAGAGAGAGGGGCAGGGGTAAAATGATAATTTTAAAAAAATTTAATTATAAAAAAATTAAAAAAAGACCCATGATAATTTATTAAAACTCAGGACCCCGATGTTATAATTTTAAAAACATGAACCTGTGCGATATTATGCATTAAACTCAAAGACTTGGGCGTAATTTGCCCTTATTTTTATTTTACTTCAATCAAACCAACCCAAGTGAAGTCTCACACTAAATAAACTTCATAGAGGTGGTTTTTATTATACTCATTTTCTCTAATGTATGAATAATATATAGAATTATTCTAACCAAACTCAAGTAAACTGCTTTACATTTTCAACTAACCTAGTCAATCATCTGAATTAATTTTGCTTTAATCATCTACTTATATTTTAATCACAGTATAAATATACTTGGTTAGACATTAATATTAAATATTTATGTACTTTTTTAGTTTGTCTTTAATCTTTTATCCTTAATTACAATAATTTTCTATGCAAATTTAAAATTATGATAGTATGAATTCAAACTCGAATCTTTCTATTTCAAAGTAAATTTCCTCGTATATATTTTTAATTTTTTTTGTTACATGTCTATCATAAAAAAATTTATGTTAACACGTGGTTCTAACGCCGCATCTTAGCCGTACACGTGGCACTGTGGGAGCACTAACCCATTATTATTATTATTATTATTATTATTATTCTTACAAGTCTCAAATCCCAGCCACGAAGGTTCGGTCAAATATTGTCCACGATGATTCAAGGTCACCTCCCAAAAATATCGATGACGATGTTTCTCAGCTGCACCTGTTGCTGTCATGCCACGACCACACCGTTTTCAATGCACCATACTTCTTTCAGTCACGCAAACCAAAGACCCGCATGCTCCAGTCATAACAGACCCTTAAACGAAATACCAAGATCAAGAAGCTAAGCTCTCCTTCCACTACTCCTGACTTCTCCGGTGGCCGACAGCGGTGGGACCACCAGTGTGGACTCAACAATTCAATATTCCACTTTCTTTCGGAAAACTCGGACTGAGCTCCACTATCTCCTGCCTATAAATACCCTCGAACAGGCTTCAAGAGGGGGCTTTTTCGGTATGACAAGATCTCTTTTCTATCATCCTTATACTAAGAGCTCAGGATAAGAAAATTTTCTCTTCTTTTAATTTATTGTACTAGTCTTTTCAACCATCACCTTTTTTTTCTAGTGAAATCATCTTTCACTGATCGCTCGGTAGACGTAAAGAATTTTCTTCCTGTACCACCTTAAATCCCTATGTGCTGTTCTGGATGCGTATTATTTTCATTTAGGTCTTAATCGTCAGTGTACCGTTATCTCTCGGGACTCTCTCTTTCTCTCTTTTAGGACCCCCTACTTCCCACGTCAACAATATATTAAATATAAATAAATTAAATTAATTTTATAATCATTAAAAACTCTTTTTATTAGTTAATGCAAGTTTAAAAAATATAAATTTAGATAATGATTTATCATTGATAGGTTGGAGAGGTTGACTCGTCATTCCACAGTCCACTGGCCGGACTCGGACTCGGACTCGAAGAAGCAGCGTGGAAGAGGCCGAGAACTTCTCGAAGTCCACAGTGGCTAGTGACGTCATCTATGGACCATGATTACGTCATACTAACTGATCGGACGGTCAAACTTTCCCTACAAATGAAATTGCTTGAAATATGAAGGACTGAAAGTAATCAATTATTTGGTTTCTCATTTCTGATTTTTATTTTTTCATTTTTCATACACATCTTCTATTTAGTATAAACCTACGAAATCCTGTAATTTAATGCAAAAAAATAAAAAATTTAATTCAATGTTATCTTAATGTTATATCATGTTATTTAAAAAAAATAATTATTTAATTTAATAATATTTTTTAAAAAATTATATAATTATCATTAGAAAGGTGACATCTAGACGTCATGACATTTGGATAACACAACATAATATTAATATAATATTGAACCAAATATTCTCTAAATAATTTTATATTTAAATATATCTATATGATGTCTTGAACTTTAAAACCCACAAAAGATTTGATTTTATTTGAAACACAATGTCTCTCATTTCTATGTGAATTGTACTCAAATATAAACTCTCGCTTTTGTTTTTTGCACCTGCTCGTTCTTTTATATTTCAGTATCATTTTATTATTTGTTATGTACAAATAATAAATTTTGGCGTTTAAAAAATTTTCTAATTTTTTTAAGTGAATTTTTCTATCTTTAAAACTACAAATTTGACTACCTTATTAATTGTATTGAATTGATAAGGACGGTTAAGACTCTAGTTAAACTTGCACCAGATTCTAGTAGGCTTGCAAATAGGACAGTTAATGACCTAAATTTTGATTCGATAAAATAGTTAATGATACTAAAGGGTTGTCCACAAAACTCGAATTGAGATTCGATTCAATTTTTTAGGATTAGGTTCTCGGACGACCACACTTTAGTCCACTAAAACCCAATCTGATTTTAATACTTACGAAGAAATATATAATATATATATATATATTTAAATTGTTATATAAACCATAAAATTATTTTATTATGTAGATATACTGTGAATATATTATCTAATTTTTATGACGGTGATATGTATATTCTTTTGGATTATACTATAATTTGTGTTCTTCTGTTGGCGGAAAAAAGATTTGGATTTTAATTTTTATTATTTTTAAAGTTAATTTTTTAAAATTAATAAATTAAATAAAATTATATTATTATATTATTAAATTAGAATTTTTTTTAAAGTTATTATAATTTATTTTTTAATTTAATAAAAAAAATTAGTGAATTGAGTGTAGGCCCGAACTAAATCGAATCTAATTTAAACTTGAATTATTTGTTGGATAATTTTGACGGCATTACCTAATTTAATTATTTATGAATTGAATCTGTGGAAAGAAATGTCGGAGCGGGACCCACCGAGATTACTGCCAATCCCCTCCAAGAGAGGTCCTATATTGCACCTATTCGACGGCATTCAAGCCGTACAAGTGGGTTTGCCATTTTTTCTGCGCGTCTCTGCGTCCGGCATCTACTCTTTTCTCTTCAAAACCGACCGACCGACCGATTTCCGAACTCCCGAGTCTTCGTCGATCGCTTTTCCCATCGGACTTCTTATCCTCGGACTCCCTGCGGGACCGAAGGCTCCGTCCATCGCCGATGGAATCATCACGCTGCGGAGTTGAATCCTTCTGTTCCGGCGGGCGCTTCACCCTTGGCAAGCAGTCGTGCCACCTGCCGGAGCTTGCCGGCGGCGCTAGCAGCTCCGGAGATGAGCTTACGGAGAAAATTGACCAGCATTTTCTGCTGATGTACCTGGCCCACGAGGGTGACGTCGGTGGGATCCAGGAGCTCATTGGCGCCGGCGTCGATGTAAACTTTTGCGACATCGACGGACGGACGGCGCTCCACGTGGCGTCGTGCCAGGGGAGTCTCTCCGTTGTTGATTTACTTCTCAGGAGCGGAGCTCAGGTCGATTCCAAGGATCGATGGGGTAGTACGGTGCGCATTCTTTATATTTTGTTTTATGGGCAGATTTCCCCTCTTCTTGGAGGATTATAGATTTTGATCTTCAGTTCGGTGATGACTTTCATTAACACAAGCTAGTAAACTTTTCACAATTGGGGCTAGCCATTGCCCCCGTAATGAGGGGCAGTGAGAAGCTGTCATTGGGCAGCTGAAGAATGTTGCGGCGACAATGGAGGCTTGGCGTTGATATAGAAAAGGGGATAATTTCGCACATATATGATCAAAAAAAGGGTAACTTAGTAGATTTGGATCAAAATCTAACTGTGGTTATTGTTGAGTGATTTATTGCTCTCTCCACTAAGTGTTACAATTTCTTGCTCTTCCTACATATAACGCATATCCAACAGAAATCGTAATAAGTATTTCTTGAAATTCAACAAAATGCTGCCGTAAGCATTTTGTTTGAATGGCAATGCCTACCTCATATTATAGAATATAAAATCATCATCATTATCATTAGCATCGTTGGCCTCATTCCAACTTCTGGGTTGGCTTTATGAATCTATTTTGCTAGTTAATCTTCTCCAATGCATCCTTTGGTGTTACTTGTAACTTATCAAAATCTTATCAAAATCTTTCCATACAATGTATAACCATGCTCCTTTTTTCCTACCTTTTCCTCTCATATCCCTTCAACTAAAATTATATCTACTTGTTTTTATGATAGTCTTTTTTCTCTATGTTGTACATGTCTATGTTACCTAAGTCTATTCTATAATTTTATTTTTGATAGATGTTACCCTGATTTGATTTCTTCCTGATGAACTCATTTTTATCCATCATCTATCTTGTAAATGGAGGATGAATAACATTAGCACACTTCCATTCAATGTTAACAAACTAGCATTAGCTACTAAACCTAATTTAATTTATTTCCTGGCACTCCCCCTTAAGCTGTTGTGTACACCTCCAATGTGCCCAGCTTGTTGTAAAAAACATTAGCAAAGAAATTCCAAGAGTCTTTATACAAATATCGGTAGTTTGATCTTTTGTGATAATATGAGGGTGATAGTTTTGGAGAGCACAATATCATGAAAATGGTCAATAGTCCACCTCAACATAAGTTGTTTTTATGGAAAATATTGTGGTTAGCAATATAGATCGGCTATATTTCACTATGTTTAATATCATGATCTTTAAGCAGAGCTTTGATCTATTTTATCTCGCATGTTCTATGAGCCATAGTGTCGTACTTTGGATATTGGATTTAGTCACAATATTTCATTTCTTACTATTCCATATAACTATCTTGCCATTTATAAGTACGACATCCTAATATAGATTTATGGGCAAATTACACTCAGGTTCGTGAGTTTAAAATTATAACATTGGGGTCCCTAGGTTTTCAAAAATTATCATCTGAGTCCTTTTTTATTTTTTTATTATTACAAAATTATTAAAATTACTATTATACCTTTACCCTCCCTCCCTCCAACAAATCCGGCAGCCGCGTTGCCCTGCGCCGCCGCCGCCGGCCTCGCACGGCCGCATGAAAAATCTCATCGTAGATTTGGATGCGAGCATAAAAGAAAAATTTTGGAATGATTTGGAAGAGTTAATACAAGAGATACCTCATGAGGAAAGATTATTTATTGGAGGAGATTTAAATGGACATGTTGGAAGTGTTGCTGAGGAAATTAATAGCATCCATGGTGGTTATGATTTTGGAGAGATAAATAAGGAGAGTAAAACTATTTTAAAGTTTTCTTTAACATATGATTTTGTAATTGCTAATATTTTATTCAAGAAGAGAGAAGAGTATATTATCACGTACAAGAATGAAACTTCAAGAACTCATATTGATTTTTTTCTTATAAGAAAACGAGATCGCTTGGATTGTAAAGATTATAAAGTTATTCCAAGTGAATGTTTGACTACCCAACATCAATTAATGATTTTAGATTTCGAGATAAAGTATTGGAGAAAAAATAATAAATCAAAATCTTATCCTCGGAGTTAATGGTGGAAGCTAAAGAATGAGAACAAATGTATATTTAAGAAGAAGGTTTTAGAACTTTGGCAATGGAATATTAACAGAAAAGCTGATCTTATGTGGTTGATAGTTGCTAACTGTATCCGTAAGGTGGCGAAGGATGTGCTAGGAGAATCCAAAGGAATGATTTCAAATAATAAATATATTTGGTGGTGAAAAGATGATGTACAAGAAAAAATTAAGAACAAGATTTATTATAGAGATTGGTTTAAAAATAAAAATAAGAATAAATGAGAGAAATATAAAGTGGCTCGACGAGAATCTAAGAAAGCAGTAGACAATGCAAAAAATATGGCTCTTGAGAATTTATATAAGAAGCTAGACACTAAAGAAGGAGAAAAATAATTATATAAGATTGCCAAGGCAAGAGATGAAAACGCTAAAGATTTAATTGAAGTAAAATGTATTAAAGATGAAGATCAAAAAGTACTTTTCATGGAAGAAGATATGAAAGATAGATGAATGAGTTACTTTCAACAGTTTTTTAATGAAAGTTGTAAAAATTCAATTGATCTTACAGAATTCAGCACCTCAAAAGAAAATTAAAACTTACTCTTACATCCGACATATTAGTAAAGCTGAAGTCTGGAAAGGTTTAAAGAAGATGAAGCATAAAAAAGCAGTAGGACTACATAACATCCCAATAGATGTTTTGAAGTGCTTAGAAGATGAAGCAATTTTTTGGCTCATTAGATTATTTAATATGATTTTGAAGACTAAAGATGCCAAATGAATGAAAAAAGTGTATATTAGTACCTATTTATGAGGATAAAGACGATGTACAAAATTGTGTCAATTATAGAGGAATTAAATTAATGAGCCATACTATAAAATTTTAGGAGAGGGTGATCGAACAAAGGTTATGCCATAATACTAATGTATCAGAGAATCAGTTTGGTTTTATGCCAGGTAGATCTACTATAGAAGTCATTCATTTATTAAGAAGTTTAATGGAGAAATTCAAGGAAAAGAAAGGAAAACTTACATTTGGTTTTTATTGATTTGAAAAAAGCTTACGATAAAGTCTCAAGAGAAGTACTTTGGAGAGTTTTAGAAAATAAAGGGATTTGCACTGCTTATATTTAAATTATTAAAAACATATATGAAGGAGCTGTTACCTGCGTTCGGACACAAGGAGGTTTGACTAAGGATTTTTCTATTACGATTGGATTACACCAAGGCTCGGTTTTAGGTCCGTATCTTTTTGCTTTGATTATGGAAGTCATGACTGGACATATCCAAGATGAAATGCCTTGGTGTATGCTCTTCGCAGATGATATTGTTCTTGTTGAGAAAGTAAAATAGAGAAATGCTTCTGGTGTGTTGTGCGATAGAAAAATCTCATTCAGAATCAATGATAAATTTTATAAAATTGTAGTAAGACCAGCGATGATATATGGTGCTAAATGCTAGTCTGTAAAGAGAAAACATACAAATAAAATAAATGTTGCAGAAATGAGGATGTTATGGTGGATATGTAGATATACACAAAAGGATAGAATAAAAAATGAATATATCCGAAAGAAAGTTGGTATTGCACTAATTGAGAATAAACTTAGAGAAAGATGACTTAGATGGTTTGAATATATAAATCGTAGGCCGATTGAAGCTCCAGTTAGAAAAATTTAGTTATTGAATTTTGCCCATGTACAAAGAGGAAGAGGGAGACCAAAGAAGACATGACAAGAAACTATAAAGAGTGATCTTAGTTACTTAAACTTAGATAAGAATTTGATAACTGATAGAGCGCAATGGAAATAAAAGATTCATGTAGCCGACCTCACCTAGTGGGATTAAGGCTTGGTTGTTGTTGTTGTTGTTGCTATTAGATTAAAATGGATGTATAGGATTTAAAATGTTTAAATTAATAAACACATGGATGCATGAGGTTTTGATTTAAAGATCAAAACCTAATTGAAAGTTGGATCAATTTTGGTTCGGATTGAGTTTGAAATAATAACTAATGAGCCAAGCCTATCATGAATTGAGATTGGATCTAATTCTCCTTATCCAAATGTTAGATCAATTTGAGATCGAGTTGAAAATCTTTCAATTCAATTTTGAGTCAATGTCAGATCAACTTGAGATTGGTCCGTTGATAGCTATAGGTGACTTAATTAAAACATGAATCGGTCTATACTGTAGTCTTTTAAACCCATCTTATTTAAAGCAGCCAACCAAAGGCATTAGATTTCATCATTGATGGTTTGTTATTATCAAATACAATTAAGCCATAAAGCTCTTAGTGTTGACATCCTTGGTGTACGACTATGAACGTTGGAAATTCTGTGGTCATGTGCAATTATTTATAATACTATTCACTGCTTGATTATATACATCCTCGATTCCTTTGATATATCTCAAGCAAATACTTTCCTATTCAATGCCATCAAATCAATTTTCAGGATAATTGATCATATGCCTTTTTTCTAATGGTCAATAAAAATCAAATGATGGTTTTTTTCTTTTTTCTTTATATTTTCTATTGATTGCGTTAACAAATAATTGGTTTTCATTGTTGTTTCGTAAGCATTACTCCTATTTAAGTCTTCCCTAGACTTTGTTTTATCTCTTTATCTCCCTCATAACTTCATTGTATGGCTCACAAATTCTACTCATTTACAATTAGAATTCCTCCTTTATTCTTACATTTTGTTGCAAAAATTTCATCTCTAATCACACGACATCTTAGTTTTGAAGATTTCATTGAAAAAATTCGTGTGCCATATTTCTCTCATGGTTCTTTCATTGCGGTCACTATCTCATTTAGTCCAAAAACTTTTATGCAAAGTTAACTTTTTTTTTGAATCAACCTATAGTGTACTGCAGAATTTTTATGATTTTGTTTAGAGATAGTTAATTTAAAATTTCCATAACATTTAAAAATACATTTTTCATCTAATTTTCGTACCTTCTTGAAAAAACGGTTTCATCACCACTCTTATTACTTGTAACCTGATTAAATTCTCTTGATTTGTTAATACCTAATAAAGTTGTTGCATTAACTTTGTTAACAGACATCTAAGCAATGTTTTTAGCTTTTTTAATATTTATTTTACGTTTCATTATTATTTACTTATGCTATTCTTTAGTTAAGATTTTTTTTCTTTGATGATATGTTGAATATCCTCTTGCCACCAACTAGTCTTCTTACTTGTAAATGACCACTCCAATATTACCCTAGACCTCTTTAGAAATACTCTTAGTACAACTTGACATTTTTCCATTGTTTGGATCATCTTTCAGTTTCCAGTTTACTTCGTTTAGTAACATATTTAAAAAAAAGTAAGCATTTTGTTTTTCAAGTTCAATCACTTTATGATAATTTCCTTTTGTTTTTCCATTTAGAGTTCCTAAATGTTTTATGGCAAATCTAATTGTAAGTTTTGACTTAGGTTTTATACTATGTTAATTAGCTTTCTTATAAGTTTGAGATTGATTTTATAATAGCTTAATTGGTTTCCATTCGACTTTATGACAATTAGGATTCAAGTAGTGGCTTCTCGCTTACTGACAATGCCCAAGCATTAGCAGATATCAAATTAGGATTCAATTCATAATTTGAAAAGGTATTACAACTGTCAACTTAAACATCATCAACCTTTCTTTCCCATTTTGGCTGGGGACTGACAATGGCAGTTTTGTATAGAATACATCATGGAAATCAGAAAAATGTAATACGACATTTGCAGCTTATGTACTGGAAATGTAAATGTGTTTGTTAATTCCTGCTTGATAAGATTTTAATTCACAATCTAAATGTCTATAAAGTAGTAGTAGGAGAATTTCATGTAATTTTGTCTGATGATAACTGTGTATGAGGGTCAAGAATGTAAAAATCATAGAATGCGATGATGAGTTAACATAGTTATGTCATCTTTGCTTTCATCTTACTGCTTCCTGATGCGTATGGCAAACAGCCGAACCATGATGGTGGAAGACTAATATGTAATTTGCTTTATCTTTCGTTATTTTAACAGCCACTTGTAGATGCAATACACCACCACAAGCATCAAGTGATTAAACTTTTGGAGAAGTACGGTGCTAAGCTTCAGGTGTGATATTATATTTTATTCGGTATGTTTTTTTATTTTGCTTGCTTTTTAACTTTAGGTTAGTAGTAATATGTGTTACTTTTCATTATGTTATTTTTGAAGGTAGTGCCGATGCATGTAAAAGGTGCCCCTTGGGTTCCAGAATACGAGATTAATTCAAGAGAATTTGATTTCAGCAAGAGTGTTGACATAGCAAAGGTACTTCTTAATTTCATATTTTAGCTGTCATGTAGGTCAATAGTTTGTCCAAGACAATAAGATAAGATTAAAAATTTAAAATATTTGTATTTTGACAAGCAAGATAATAGAGTTGGTGAATATCATGATTTATAGAAGAATTAATATTTTATGCTTTTAGAAAATAAAATGTGTTGGGGAGAAAGCCAAAGAAATTAATAGATTAGGCTTTAAACTTTAATACTCATGTAAGAATAAGGGTAGGAATGGAGTGAGTGTAGTTTTGGATAAGAGTTTGAAAGATAACATAGTAGAAGTCAAAAGGACTGAAGATAAAATTATAACTTAAAAAATTCTGATTAATGGATGATTATTAATGTTGTAAATGCATATTCCCCCAAGTAGATCTAAATGTGAATATAAAATAAAATTTTAGATTGATTTAAAAGAATTGATTCAAGGAATACCGTACAAGAAAAGGTTATTCATTGAAGAAAATCTAAATGGACATATTGAAAATGCTACCTAAAAATTCAATAACGTTTACGGTGGGTATGATTTTGAGGATACTAATAAGGAAGGTAAAATAATTTTATAATTTTTCTTGGCTTATGACTTTGTGATTGCTAATACCTGGCTCAAAAAAAGAGATGAACATCTAATCACTTTTAAGAACGTGCCGCAAGAATACAAATTAATTATTTTTTTGTAATAAAACAAGATAGCCTATATTATAAAGATTAATAAGATCATTTTAAGTGAAAATTTGGATACTCAACATTGACTAATTGTCTTATTTTTTAAGTTAAAATGCAAAAGAGAAAATAGTAAGTTAAAATAATGCTTTCAAACTTTATGATAGAATATAAAAGATGAGAATAAAATATCTTTAAGAAAAGAGTTTTAGAACTTGGGCAGTGATATATTGAAGGAGAAATCGATCTTATACAAATGGAGTTGCTAATTACATTTGGAAAGTGGTGAATGGTGTGCTAAAAGAATATAAAGAAAGAGCTTCAAATAATAAAGATGCTCTGTAATGAAAGTAAGATGTACAAGAAAAGATAAAGAGAAGAAGATTTGCTATAAAGATTGATTTAAATACAAGAATAAGGAGAATTGAAAGAAATTTGTTATTGTTAGACAAGAATTCTAAAAAATGATTGTAGTACAAAGAATGTGATTTTTGATAACCTATATATGAAGTTAGATACTAATGAAAGAAAAGATATATATACAAGTTTGCTAAGGTAAGAGATAAAAAAAAAAAAAGACTTGACTCATGTAAAATACACTAAGGATAGAGATTAGAAAGTAATTTTTAAAAGTATGATTTTCAATATAGATGGATTAATTATTTTCATAAGTTTTTTAATGAAGGTTGTGACAAATTATTTGATTTTAATAAACTTAGTATTCAAAAGGGAAATAGAAATTGCTCAATATATCAGGCGTATTAGTAAACTTGAAGTTTGGAAGGTTTTTTAACGAAATTAAATTATAGAAAATTGTATGACTGGATGACATTCTAATAAATATTTCAAAATATTTAACGGATGGAGATTTTTGGCTCATCACGCTATTTAATATAATTTTAAAGGTTAAAAGGATATCCTTTGTAGTAATCCTTCTCAATATCACTCCAACTCTTACGAGACTTTCCTGAATCTTTGATCCCCCCATCTTCAGTGCTCGTGGCCTCTTTCTCCTTTTTTGTCGGCTCATTTTTCGTTTCTTTGCTAAAAATTAATATGAACGTGTTGGGGGCTTTCCAAAAAACAGTTTGTAAGTAAAAAAATATCTATAAACATTGAAAATACCTTTGTAGTAATAAGTAATTTGGCCTTGATGTAGTTTTTTGTTGCAAGTCTCACATAAGTTTGGCTTTTGTATGATCGTATCGGTGGAAGATTCACAATCTGATAACTTCTGAATAAATAATTTCTTTTAACAGAAATGAAATGAAGAACAACAATGAACTTTTTTTTGAAGAGAGAATGTACATTGATCAAGTTCATGTTCTCAACTATACCACAATTGAAAGCATAGTTGACGCAAATGAATGTTATCACCAATAAAAATTCATCTGTACATTTGAGAAGCACACTATTCACGTAGCACACAAAATTTAGCCAATTTTCAAACAAGAAAAAAACAAAGAAATGAATAAACATAAAAGCTATTCCTGTACAAATCTAATTTGTTTTATCATGGTAGATTCAAGATACGAAAATCATTATAAACTATTAATAACAACAAAAATTTCAAGTGAAATTCAACTTTCAAGTCCACATCATAATTAAAATAGAATAATTACATATGATATTGTACAAAATCAAAGAAAACATAATAATCTCTCAGAAATCGAATATATTTTACTATAGTAAACTCAAAAATAAAAAACTAATATAGACTATTTAATAACAAAAAAAATCTAAACCGACTCAAGTTCCATGCCCAGATCCACATAAATAAAAAGTAACATATGACTTAAAAAGGAAGCTGGAGTAGTCAGAATTTTGTTTGGTTTTTGACCACATGTTAAGTATTTCTGATAACTGCAGAGGAACCAAACCATTATACAAATAATTTGCTGAGGCAAAACAAATCAGAAGTCACAGTAAAAAATCGTTGTTGAAAGTATGCCAGAAAGATTTACCGCAGTAGAGATGAAGATTTTACTGCAGCAGAGTTGAAGGTTTTATGCAATGGTTTGCGTGGACGATGCAAGGCTGTCAGAGCAAAGAGTCTCGAAAAACGTCGCAGATCTGAGCTATAGCGACGGTTTTGCATCGTTGAAAAAAAAATTTTGGGATACCTGTACTGTAGCAAGAATGACTAAAACCAACCGACAATAAATGGCGTCGGCGACGTAATGCGCCTCAGTAAATTCGCCATCTACCATTGAGATTCGCAGGGCGATCGCAGCCAGAGGATCTATCTGCTGGTCGCGGCCAGCGCTCGTCGCCTCGTTCGCAACCAGCGCAGACCCTAGCCAAGCCGTGCCCCCCCTATTTAACTCACGTTGAATATAACGACGTCATCGCTTGAGTTACGCCGTCTTAACCGGTTTGAATAAACTGGGTGAAGCAAACAAACGGAGCCTTAGAGTTTTGGGCAACCTGATGTAAGGTTGGATAATAATTTGTTTCTTAACTGAATTTTTAACTCCCTCCAAGTTTCAATGTAATCTAACCTACTTTAGTTGTAATAATACTCTTTATATATGATATATTCTTTTACTTGACTAAGAAGTATTAATTTCACATATTCTTTTACTTGACTAAGAAGTGTTAATTTCACGAATCAAACTCTTTTTAACCCTTAGTGATCAAAGTAACATTCAAAAATGTAACTTCTCACCCTCTATAAAGTTCGGTATCTAAATTGCTTCAAAAACATGAAATTAGTTTTTCTATTATCTGTCGTGTGAAGCTAGTATGACCAGTACAGTCTCGTCTATCATGAAATCTAGAGGCCTCCATCTTATCATTGTATCATGGATCTCATCATTGGTGTGTGTCTAGGTTATAGTGTATGGGGAATTATATTGAATGTGATCAAAGCTAAATCAACTAAACATGTGGCACCTGATAATAATATGTGAAGTGTAAGACAACTGAATGTATAAGATCCAAATAAAATGCAAAAGCAAATATCTTAATCCAACGGGTTGATAACAAAGATGAAACGAGATAGAAGGAGAAAGATATCCTCTGATATCAAAAACGAATGCAGGACAGAGTAAGGCTCTTCTAAGCCAATATGGAACTATGTATTTATTATCCTTTCAAGACATCAAGAATTTTATATGAAAAATTAATAATTTTTTAAAATTAATAATGTAAGAGGTCAAAATTTTCAAATTCTATAAATTTGACTAATTTAAAATTTAACTCAAATAGGACCAACATTAATTAAGAATTTACTGAGTTAAATTTGGCATGTTTTTTTAGATTTTAGTAGATCAAGTAAAGGGTAGAGTGTCAGAAGTTAATTGTGTTCTCTAAAAATTTAACAGTAATAATTTACTCTGTTAAATTTAGGGTTTGCTCAATTGAGGAAGATCGAATAGTTAGAGATGATAGATAATTCTAATTCACTATCAAATAAACAATAATATTTGAAAATCAAGTGAAATATTATCTTCAATACCAGTTTGAGATTCAATAAATTAGCAACTAATGATTTTAAGATAATGATGTAAGCTTTCAATTACTTCAATGTTGAAACTTGTTTATTGTTCATGGGCTTATGATGGACAGTGACCTCTCTGCTTAAACAAAATGATTTCTCAATGGTGTCCCTTCGCCTAAAGAGAGGCTTCTATAGAAGTAGTGTTGGTTTTGCTTGAGGAGGAACTGCCTATGATCTGAAGTCAAAATTTGAAGAGGTGTTGGATTCCTTCCTGTGCTCATGGAAGTCTCCACGTCGCTACTGTAGGAAGTTTCATAGTGAAGATAATGGAGAGGGACAAATGCTGTGAACATCTAACTAACAAATGAGTTGCTTGAATTGATTCTCCGAAGCAGTTATTTCCAAAAGAATAATTTCAAGATGCAAAACTCATGGAGGTGGAATTAGAGGCTGCAGTGGTGATGATTAAGCGGGCTATGGTGGCGATGAAGTGACAGCATTGACATTTGAAGGTGGTTGAGAGTCTAGGAATGACGATGGTTAGTGGTTATGGTTTTTGAAGGAGAAAATCTCTCTCTCTCTCTCTCTCTCTCTTTCAGATATTTTCTCTCAAAATAGGAACTAAGGATTCTCAATTAAAGCACTCCTATGAGACATTCCTTTTGAAAGATGAGTTAGGCCATTATGGTGTACATTAGTTTGTGTTGTTGGATTGCTTTTGCATTTTTGTTCCAAATTTAGCATGTTTTGAACCTCCTATTGCATATATTGAATGCTTTTCAGGGAACATATCGTACAGCTAAATGGAGAGGAATACGAGTAGCAGTCAAGACTTTTGCAGAAGATCTAATTGAAGATGATGATAAAGTGTAGGTTGGTTTTTGACAATCATTATATGGACTGACCTTTTTCTACCTATAACATATGTATCTGTCTGCTATATGAGGTATGCAGAAGGGCATTCAGGGATGAACTTGCACTGCTTCAGCAGATACGCCATCCAAATGTTGTGCAGTTCTTGGGCGCTGTTACACAGAGCAGTCCGATGATGATAGTAACAGAATATTTGCCAAAGGTTTTTGTTGAGCCATTCAACTTTATTGCTCATAAGATAATCTAATATTTGTGCTTCTTATTTAGCCATAAATTTTTTTCTACTGAAAACTGTGTCCTATTATTCCATGTTGCTCCATAATCTAAGAATTGAAACACCATGCTATCATGTCCTTTTAAGAAGCATCAGAAGCTACTACAAAACACATGAAGATGTAAAAATCAGTGTGCATTTGAAAGTAACCTAAACCTATATTTTTTGAATCTACTTTAATGATTGTGAGCCTTGAAAATTTTTCTTAGGTATGAGGCTTGAAGAGGATTCATATCATGATTGATTCGACAAGTTTTACGCTGGCTGTTGACTGCCTACCGCAACCCTCCGCGTTTCTCATCCGGGACTTGGGACCCGGCAACGACGCGTTAAATGGTGCTGAATGCTTCTTGTGTATTGTGCGATAGAAAATTCCTATCCAGAATCAAGGGTAAATTTTATAAAATTGTAGTAAGACCAGTGATGATATATGATGCTGAATACTGGCCTGCAAAGTGCAAACATATAAATAAAATAAATATTGCAGAAATGAGGATGCTAAAGTGGATGTGTGGATATTCATGAAAGGATAGAATGAGAAATGAGTATATTCGAAAGAAAAATGGTGTTGCACCAATTGAGGATAAACCTAAAGAAAGCCAGCTTAGATGGTTTGAACATCTAAATCGTAGGCCGATTGAAGCTCCAGTTCGAAAAATTGAGTTATTGAATTTTGCCCATGTACAAAGAGGAAGAGGGAGATCAAAGAAGACATGACAAGAAACTATAAGGAGTGATCTTAATTACTTAGACTTAGATAAGAATTTGGTAACTGATAGAGCACAATGGAAACAAAGTATTCATGTAGCCGACCCCACCTAGTGGGATTAAGGCTTGGTTGTTATTGTTGTTATTGTATGAGGCTTGAAGAGGCAAGATTTACTGGCATGTTTAGCTTTAGATAGTTGTATATTTAGGTTCTTTCTTAAATTAGATGGCTGTGAATATGTATTCCTAAATACATTTACCTTAACTGATATCCTTTGATCAGTTCCGTAAGCATACTTTGTGTTAATAGGAATTTGTTTGCCAAGTAACATGGAAGAGAGTAGTACAGCTTGCAGTTAATGGCATTATGTTAGTGTAAATTGTCTTCCCATTCAACCTGAGCAGAATCTCTTGGCAAACTGTACTAAAAAATTAATGTTCTTTTTTTCTCTTTTTAATTTTTGTATTTTTGTTGAAGTTGGTTGCATATGAATGCCTGATTGCTAAGGTTTTGTTGCAGCTTACTTTTGTGTTTTACGGATTCTTTTTGCATATTTATGTCATGTAAATTTAATTTTCTAAAATATAATATGATTAATTCTCCAGTAAAGGATGGGTACTGCTTCATGAAAATTTTGCAAATTAGTGATCCAAGTTCACATTTGCCTTTCAAAATGGTCAAATAATTACTGGAATGTCACTGATGGCATTCTTGTTTGGCTCCAAGCAATTATTGTTATCCGGTTTTTATTTTTATTTAATTGGTCATTCTGGGATGTAGGGTGATTTTCGTTCCTATCTAAGGCGGAAGGGAGCATTAAAGTTATCAACTGCAGTCAGATTTGCCCTTGATATTGCAAGGTTATCAACCCAATATAATTTCCTTTCTTGTTAATCTTTCTTAAAGATAGACAAGAAAGCTACAAAATCCATGTTTCTTATTTCTTGTAGAAGTTTATTTTGATATTATTATCATGAACAAAATTACTTGTTCATGTCTAGTCAATATTTCAGTTTCCTTTTGACCATATATTAAGCTAACTTTAATGAGCTTTCCAGAGGAATGAATTATTTGCATGAGCACAGACCAGAAGCAATCATCCACGGAGATCTCGAGCCCACGTTAGTTCTTTTCCTTATCTTTATTTGCTGTAATTTCCAATACTTTTGAATATCCAATGTCTTAATAATACATTTATTATGATACATAATAATCTATTTTAAATTGTATACTATGATTAAGATAACAGAAACTTGTTGCTCGATGATTCTGGGCATCTCAAAGTTGCAGACTTTGGAGTTAGAAAGTTGCTGAAAGTGGGTAATAGCGTTAAAGAAGATAGACATATGCCTTGTCAAGACATGACATGTATGTTCAAATTGGTCTTTCTATGATTTTCTTCTAATTTCTTCTTAATGATTTCGTTGTTTCATTTGATTTCTTTAAAGTTTCAGAGAATGGTTTGTGTTATCTTTTTTATTAGCTTTAAGAATTCTTTAAAACACAATCATAAATAATTAAAAAGTGTAATTTCTTATCAAATTGATTTCAGCCTCAAAATGTCTTAAAAGATTTTGATGCTCGCATTTACATTATTACAAAACTGTTGTTTGATGACGATCACAGTGGTGACTAGTTGAATTTGTGTTGATTTCAATCACGAGAAAGTTTGCATGGCCACTGATTAGGTCTACACAAATATAGAGTTAGTTGTATGATACTTTGATATTCTTTTTGGATAGAAATAATACAGACTCAGCACGCTCTGTAAAATTAATAGGAAATTTATTCTAGGGATGTCGTGTCTAGAGGTGGGACTGATGTCTATAAGAAATATTCAGTTAAGGTTCACAAATTTGATCCCATTATGTGCCAGCCTTGTAATAGTAGAGGGTACCCAAACCTAGATAAATCTACAAAGTGCATATGGAAAGATCCGAAGTGGTGAATACTGGAATCTGTCGATGAGCAGAATACTTTTTGTTGGCTGTGTTGAGGTCACCTTGTTTGATGTTGGTGTCATGCATGACATAGGAGCCCCTTGAATTCACATGAACGAAAACAATAACAATCTACCCGAAGGTTCAATTAGCTGAAATGAGGCCTAGTTTTGTTGGGCTTATTCAGGCATTGACTTAGTGAACAAGCATTGCAGGAGGTTGAAGAAGTCTTGATTAATGCTGGGTGCTTTCTGAATGGCAATCAACAGATTTGTGGTTGAGGTTGGATTGTGGATGGAAAGGTGCTGTTGAGAATGACATAAAGGTTATTATTGACTAGGACAATGTCTATTCGCAAAGAGATCTTTTTTGTCCTCAAGGATAAAACAAGAGTCTTAAAGGTTTCTCATTTATGATCCTTTTCCTTAACTGGGATATCAATCCTTTAATCAAATCTAGATTTCACTCAAACTCGAATATCAGTGCAATATTTAGGATAATGATTTACAATAGTTTAATGAGAAGAACTCCATTAACATGAAATCAACCCCTTTACCAGTGCCTAGCTTCATGATTGTCTTATTGTCAACACCCTCAACAACAAAAACTATTTATTCTGTAACAAGGTAACCAATGTAGACTGTTAAGAAAAAAAGCGGCCATGTCAGCCAGTCCTGACACATGACAGATTTAGGTTAATCCACTGACAGATCACCTAAATTCCTTTTCTAAACAAGTTCGGGGCGACCGACTAGATTACTCCCAAAGCCAAATAGTTCAAGGCAAGTCGAACTGGGTCAGGAAAACAACTCACTAACCAGTAGCTCTTATCATGTCATAACCCTTCCTCTATTATATAGCACCCAGCCTAAGGACGAAAGGAGGCACTCGTCATCAATGCCTTGCCTGACAGGCAGCGTGCATGGCTTGCCCACGCTGCCTAGCCGTTTGGACATTAATGAGGGGCCACCTATTTTTACCTACTCCATATCATCATAAATATTCACATTTATGATGAGAAAGGAGATCCTCAATAGGCCAATCTAACAACTAGATTCTGGCAATTAAATTGCTGGCTAGTTTTGTTCACCAGCTTCTAGGTTCTTCGACTCTGGCCATTCACTGCTATTCGTCTAACCTCTCTCCAACAGGGCTACCCTCAAACTACTTGCAACTTCTGCTCGCTTCTTTCTTCCTTTAGAGGGACTCCAACCTGAAGTGCCCTCACCTCTTCTAAATTTAAGCAACAGCTTAACTTTAAAGCTTCTTCTAAATTCTTCTTTTTCTTCTTATAATCTTAGTTTGGAATTTTTACCCAAATAATTTGGTGTCATTACACAGGATCTTTAGCCCAATCACTCTCTATCACAGCTGAAGATCCACAAAACTCTCGTTCTATCATTCAACCTCCCCTACCTCTTTTGAGTCTCCCAAGCTCCCTCCACCACCAACAAATCCATCTCAACAGCTCTCCCTACTAGTTGCAACCATGACTCAAGCTCTCCAAATGATCTCATCCTAGCAAAACTCTACTCCATCAGGGACTGTTGATACTTCTCAGCTTGTTACACCTAGCAGCAGCTGCAAAAGGCTGCATTTTGAGGCCACTGAAGCCACTCCGGCCTCTCGAACTGGCCCTCAAGAGTAGGCTTGTCAATAGGTCGGATCATAACCCGATCCAATCTGAGTTTTGATCCGATTAAACCCAAATGGATTCTTTTTTTGACCCATCAATTTACCTGATTTATTGGCCCGATTCATTTACAAATAAATCGATCGGATATGGATTACCATTGACCCAACCCGTTTAAAATTCAACCCATTTATGTAGTCTAATTTATAATTTATGCGGGTATTATGGCTATCAATTTTTTTGTAAGGATGCTTAAATAGAGAGTATCATTATGATTAATTAACGAAAAATTCTTATAAATTTTATCAGCATATTATAGTATATGGTGTGCCTATTTGCATGATTTATTCTTATAAATTTATATTTCACAATATATATGTATATTGTTAACACATGGTTCCAGCGCTGCATCACAGCCATACACGTGGCTCCCAAGTGGCACTAATTTCTTATTTAAATGCTTTTATTCTCGCAAGTCTCAAACCTCGGTCAAACCTCGGCCACGTGGGTTCGGTCAACCATCGTCCACGACAATCCAGGATCACCCCTAGCAACATCGATGACGATGTCAGGCACCTGTCGCAGTCGGCGTTGTCTGACCGCGTCGTTTCCAGTACGGAATGTTTTTTCGGACACGCAAATCAAAGACTTCGTGCTCCAGTCCTCACAGATCCCTAGAAGCAGTACCAAGATCAAAAAGTCTAGCTGTCCTTTTGTTGCTTCTGGCTCCCTCAACGGCCGACAACGGCATGGGTTCAGCGTTTGTTTATTCCTCTCCCTTCCAGAAAATCCGGACGGAACTGCACCGTCTGTCGCCTATAAATACCCGTGAACAGGCTTCAAGAAAAAATGAAAAGAGCCCCGGCTTGGATCAGGAGAGCTCGGATCGGGAAGACATCTAGAAGAGCAGAATCCTTCTTCTATCACCTTTGTAAACAAGAGCTTGAGATAAAAGAAAGCTCTCTCTCTCTCTTTCTCTCTCTCTTTCTCCCATTAGCTCATTGTATTGGTCTTTTCGACCGCCCTCTTCCTTTTTCTAGTGAAATCATCTCTCACTGACCGCCCGGTGGACGCAGGGGATTTCTTCCCTGAACCACCTTAAACACCTGCGTGCTATTCTGGATGCATATTATTCTCATATAAGCTTCAGTCAACAGGCTTAACCCACTGCATGCTGCCGTCTCTCAGGACTCTTCATTTTTCTCTCTTCTGGGACCTCTTATTTCACACGTCAATATTTTCTGGTGCTTTCATTGAGACCCTGAGAAGATGGTGGCTAGAACACGCAGAACCAACTCTGCAGCCCGCAGCACACACTCAGAAGAACCATTTGTCAGGGTGCCAGGTGACGAGGCTTCCGCTTCAACGTCTCGGCGTCAGCCCTGATCTACTTCTTCCTCCAGAGATACCCATATTACGGTGTTGCAAGGGATGCTCGCGAACCTCACCGATTTGGTTACTGACCTTACAACACAACAAGCCGTGATCCTCAGACAAACTCAACTAGTTTGCGCCGCCGTCCTGCCGCCTGCACTCCTCCCGCCGGTTGTGGCGGCCCGTGAGCCTCTCCCGCCGGTTGCGGCGGCTCCAGCCCCTTTCCCACCTGTTGCAGCGCCTTCTGTTCAATTGTCTGGCTCTTCTCGGCCGCCCAGACACCCTATTTCCGCTCAAAAGGTCCCTCAAAATCCTCGTCCACCATGTCCACTACTACAACCTACCTTTTTTCCTCCAGCTTTCCCTCCTTTCCTTACTGGGCGCGATCTACCCTTTACCGGAGCTCAGGCCCTCCCATATGGACCTGACCCTTTCTTTGGCCCGCTGGATAGCAACGCTCCTTTCTTTGATGCCATCCGCAAGCGCCAGTCCCGGAAGACTTCAGGCCACCCTGACTTGAGTCCTACAGGGGTGCTACCGATCCCCGTGAGCATATTCAGGGATTCGAGGCCGCTGTCCACTATCGTCAGCCCGACGAAGCCACCAAGTGTCACCTCTTGGCCAATACTCTAGAGCGGCTTTCAGTTGGTTCGTAAAGTTGCCCAGGGGTCACATCTGTTCCTACGAACACCTGAAGTGGGAGCTGATCGCCCGCTTCATTGGCCGGACGCGGATGGTCGTTTCTGACATGGTGTTTGCAAATATCAAACAAGGCGAGAAGGAAAGTTTGCGAGACTACACCAACCGCTTCTTCGCCGCGGCAGCAGAAACAGAAGATGTAGACCCTGTCGTGGCCATGCACAACTATTGGAGGGGTCTCAAGAGCGACGACTTGTCCAAATCCCTCCAACTGGCTAAACCTCGAAACTACCTGGAGCTGGTTGCCAGGGTCAGTCCGTTTGTACTATTGGAAGATGCTGAAGCCTCTCCGCCCGACGTTTCTGGAGCCAAGAAAGAGAAGAAGAGAAAACATCGGGGTAACGAACCATCGTCCACGATGATTCATAAAGGAAGGAATCATGGCAGGAATGAAAGGTCGCAACAGGCCCGTGAGCAAAAACATTTCTTCTCCTGGTCGCTTACTGAAATATATGCGGCGGCCGTGAAGCAGGGATGGGTTCGTCCTGCAGGGCCCAAGCCAGCACCACCGGCCAGAGTTGATCCGGAGAATTACTACGAGTTCTATGGGAACTACGGGCACAAGCTTCACAAATATCGCGCATTAAGAGCCCTGCTAGACAAGCTGGCGGACTAGGACAAACTTGAGGAGTTCATGCTGATGGTGCCTACATTCAAAGTCGCGCAGAAGGGCAAGGCTCCAACAGACGCGGGAGCTTCGACCCGGGTCTCACCGCCTCCAGACCCCAACCGATCGGTGCGACCCTATCCTCCCGCTGCCAGAACCATCAACGCCATCTTCAGCGTTGATCCTGCCGCTGCGCACCGCCAGGTGGTTGAAGTAGACGGCATCTCTCATCAGCTCTCTTCTTCCATCCCACTCATTTTCTGTCATGAAGATCTCCCCTGCATGGGCAACCCTCACAACGACCCGATAGTGGTCGCTGCCCGTATCGCCAACTTCGACGTTCGGCAAGTACTCCTCAACTCAGGAAGCACGACCAATATTTTATTTGAATCCGCCTTCCTCCAAATGGGCCTCAATTTTCCCCCCGCAGGTGTCTGAACTACCACACTCAGCTCTCTTCGATCTCCAGTCTTCAGAGGCAGCTTGACCGGAGAGTCAGAGACGTTCACCACTTCCGTTGCCTCGCAGACTCCAATGTTCGCACCAAGACCCTAGCAACCTTCGCAAATGGAGCCTCCACCTCTAGATCCACAACCGTAGCTCCCGCTTCTTTCTGGAGCACTACGACAGTCTTCTCAGCCGTCGGTTCCGGCGACCCTCCAGACGGCTCCAAGACCCTCTTCTTCTCGGGAGGAGAAGCGTTGACCGACGGACTGTTGGCCCTCTTCTTCCTCAACGGAAGACTCTTCAGAATCACCCATTTTCGACTCTTCGCCATCTCCTTGACGCTCTGCTCTTTTCCTTGTAGGATTTTCAGAAATTGATGGAGAAGGCGAACCGCCAGGGCGCCGCTCCGGCTTTATCCTGACAGGCCTTGGGCAGCGCATCTACCATCGCGACGATTCGCATTCCAAGACCCACATTAATGTTCGCATCCTGGCAATGCGGGGAGCTGATGTTAACACATGGTTCCAGCACTCCATCACAGTCATACACGTGGCTCCCAGGTGTCATTAATTTCTTATTTAAATGTTGTTATTCTCGCAGGTCTCTAACCTCGATCAAACCTCGGCCACAGGGTTCGGTCAACCGTCGTCCACGATGATCCAGGATCACCCCTAGCAACATCGATGATGATGTTCCTCAGTTGCATCTGTCGCAGTAGGCGTGGTCTGACCGCGCCATTTCCAGTACGAAATGCTTTTTTCGGACACGCAAATCAAAGACTCCGTGCTCCAGTCCTCACAGATCCCTAGAAGCAGTACCAAGATCAAAAAGTTTAGCTCTCCTTTTACTGCTTCTGGCTCCCCCAACAGCCGACAACAGCATGGGTTCAACTTTTGTTTATTCCTCTCCCTTCCAGAAAATCCGGATGGAGCTGCACTGTCTGCTGCCTATAAATACCTGTGAACAGGCTTCAAGCAAAAAAGGAAAATAGCCCTGGCTCAGATTAGGAGAGCTCGGATCAGGGGGGGCTTGGATCAGGAGAGCTCAAATCGGGAAGACATCTGGAAGAGCAGAATCCCTCTTCTATCACCTTTGTAAACAAGAGCTTGAGATAAAAGAAAGCTCTCTCTCTCTCTCTTTTTCTCTCTCTTTGTCCCATTAGCTCATTGTATTGGTCTTTTCGACTGCCCTCTTCCTTTTTCTAGTGAAATCATCTCTCACTGACCGCCCGGTGGACGTAGGGGATTTCTTCCCTGAACTACCTTAAACACTTGCGTGCTATTCTGGATGCATATTATTCTCATATAAGCTTCAGTCAACAGACTTAACCCACTGCGTGCTGCCGCCTCTCAGGACTCTCCATTTTTCACTCTTCTGGGACCCCCTGTTTCCCACGTCAACATATATATATATATATATTACAAATACTAATTTTTATATTAAAATACTCAATTAATTCATAAAAATATAATATTTTTTTATTTTATTTTCAATAAATTTATCATTATCCTATATTTGACTATGAAAAATACTTTAAATAATGACTTTTATTGTAAATAGATCAAACTCGAATAGTCAAGTAACGACTCGATTTGATTTCAGACCCTAGAGGATCTGAATCGACCATGACCCAATTCGATGTGTAATCTGATCTGATATATATAGATTTGGATCTGGGTCGGGGACCCAACCCAAAATTGATTCGTTGACAAGCCTACTCGAGCACAATTCAGATTCTAAGGGGTGGGAGCATCTAGAGGTATTTGTCCCTTTTGACTCTCAGGCAAAGTCCCATTTGTCGAGATTTTGGTTGCTCTAATTCCTCGCTGCTTCAAGATATTGTGGGACGCATACAAGTGTAGATTGTTCTGTAATACTCTCTCTAGAGCCGCCCTTAATTGGTTCGACTACCTTCCTTCAGGTTCTGTCCTCTCTTTTTCTCAACTTTCTCGAGACTTTTAGGCTTGCTTTGCCACTAGCAAGCCAAGATCTCATAGTTTCTATGAGCTTTAGCCATGAATTTCCTAAAGCTTGATCGGCTACCAGTGGTATCCTACATACCCTATTGGTCGAATTTCAAAATATTTTTATGCTCTCTGTGCGTAACTACACCTGTGCTCGAAAACCATTTGACCTGTCGTTCACTTGGAATTACCTAAGTTTATTCGACTCACAATTACATACATATACTATTAGTAGAACACAAACTTAGAAAAATTTCAAGAAACAAAAATTTCTTTAACACTCAAAGAAAGTTACAACTGTGCCTTTTTCAGCCAAGTTACAAAAAAAAGATAATAAATATACAAAATACATTGTCTCTCTCCTCTTACTTTCTTTGCCTCTCGCTTTCTAAGCGAGCTAAGCCGCCAACCCGGCAACAAACGTTGTGTCGCTGTCATCTCCTTTGGCTCTACTTGGTTGTTGTAGGATCTTGTTGGTCCAGCCTTTCTAATGCTTGGTCTTGTCATCCAAAAAGTCGTCGAATCGCTCCTAGAGCTCCTCTTCATTGGTGTCAAAAGTAGCGGGCGTTGAATGCGGTTCACCCTTCCCATTGGGCTTGTTCGAAGGCCTCTTCCACAAAAATCTTTTCCACTTCCTCCTGGGTCATTCAACCAGCCCAAAGGAGTATGGAGCCGAAGCAGTTCCACCTTAAGGCGAACTCTTTCAAGGTATACACATACTCTGTTCTTCACCTGAAGTTACCCTTAAACAAGACAAAAACAAAGGAAAGAGAAGGTTGTAGGCAAAGCATATCTTTTAGTCTCATGATTTGTTCACCGAAGCTCACCAGGTACACCTCTGCACTTCTCTTCGCCCACAGCAACGAGAAGTCATAGGCATGACCACTCTTCAACTGCCTCATGGTAAAGCAATCGGTGTGGATAGGCCTGAGGGCATTATGTTGAAGAGCCCCCTGGGAGACGAATTCCACTTCCTCCTCTAGTTGCCGAAGGAGGAATCTCCTAACTCGAAAATAGTATTACCCTCAGCTCCACCAAGGGTAAAGAACCTTCCATGCTCGTGTGTTTCTTCCACACGATCAAGGCATCGAGCACCGCCCAACTCCACTCCTCAGGATCCTTGAACACCTCAGAAAGACAGTAGGGAAGGGTTACTATGTTTAGCGACCAGTGAACCGACACCATGCTGAAGTGGTGGTAGGTGTCGATGAAGAACTGTTGGAGGGGAAAGAACATTCCCTACTGAAGAAAATGTTAATAAACGGCTAGCATACCTAGGGAAGGCCGGTTTAGGCGATCCTCCGGCACAAGTTGAATGATGAGGACTTCGCCTCTTCGTTTGATTGTCCCAGCCTGCGGGCCTTTGGTATGGATGAACTCCTCCCCTTCATGGTACCAGAGCTATAGGATCTCCTTGGACTACTCGGTCGTCAACTCGCTCCCCTCATTAGTGGCAGAGGCGAATAGCTTCCTGTTCTTGGACCCTCGTCTTCAATATCTTGTTGAAAATTGAGAAAGCAGAGGAAGAAAGAGGATTCAGAGAAAGAAAGCGACTGCAGGAGAGTAGACCCCACTCCTTATATAGAGAGCGAAGGCTCTTCATCGCTCAGCCTTCCTACCTTTCTATCCAGAAACTGAAGTGTCGTGCACCAGCTCCGAGGCCATTATGGCACCTGTCACATCAACAATCACATCAACTGACGTGCTGACAGGTCGCAACCCTGGGCTACCGCGAATCTTCCCCGGCACATTGAAGCAGATTCACAAAGTTTCCTCAATTCGACACAGTGCAGTACTATGCTACTATAGTCATTCACAGACAAGTGAATTGAGAGACTTAAGAAAATTTTCATTCATGAAGTTCTTTCAGTTACAAGTAGGAGGGATTACATTGAGAATTAAATTATAACTTTTTGGCTGAAATACTAGAAGAACAAAGAAATTTGCAAGAGGCTCTTCCAGTTGTTGAATTGGAAGAGAATGCTAAAAGGTTAAAGGAGGAGATGACATTTGAGGAACAAGTAAAAGCGGTGTAACCTCTCCCTATTTGAAGATTTCCTCAATGGCGTGGAGAGCAGCGAGCGATCGCCTCGGTAATGGAGTCAATGAATTGGTCCATTTCTTTTCGCTTGTCGCGGATAGCCTCAACCTGCTTCATTGCTTCCATCCGTTGTTGTTTGGTGACATACAGTACCGCCTCCAACTCCTCCAAGCGTCCACAGACTTCGGCGAGCTCCACAATGGCCTCCTTTGCCTGAGCTAGCTCAGCCTCCAGCACCGAATCCCATTGTCCCGATTCATTTGGGTAGAGACGACAATCATTGATGAACAACTCCTGCATCCAATCGCTCAGCCATGTCGCCTAGACAGGCTCCTCAAATGTCCCAACCATTTTGATGGACTCCTGAATTACCGCATCTCCATGACGCTCTTTTGGGGTGGTCAATGAATGGACTAAGGCTGACGGATTGACAACCGAAGCCATTGTCCTCGGCCTCTTGTGCTGAAGCTCAAGAGGCGCCTCCCCTTTGCCTCCCCTTCACCTCTATAGGATGATGAGTCGACCTGAATTGATCCCCTGACATCAGAAACCTGTGCTGCCAGTAGCGAAAGTCACTCCTATGCCACAGGAGGATCGATGATTCTCTTCAGCCAGAGGTGTCAGACTGGCCTCCCGAGTCCGCCTTTCGACCTCCTGCTGTCGCTGTTCAGTGACGTTTGACCTCGCTGAACTAGTTGGCGGTGGGCCCTCTCTCCAAGGCCTGGAGGGACCTCCACTTTTTCATGTACCTTGATTTCCTATAATCATCTGGAAGAGCATTGAGAGTTTCAACTAAGGGGCCACCTTTTTTATAGGCAAGGTTTGGAGGAAGGGATGCAATGCTCCCCCCAAGGTATAGTTGTCCACCAGTAAGTCAACAGACATCAATGTCTTACACTAACGCCTTAGGGGAGAGCAAATTGTTATGGGAAAAAATTGACATGTCAGCTAATCCTGACACATGGTAGATTTAGGCTAATTCACTGACAGACAGGTCACCCGAATTTTGTTCCCGAACGAGTTCAAGGCGACCGACTAGATTACGCCTAGAGCTGAATAGTCCAAGGTGATTATGGCTTTGGAATAACTTATGGGATCATCTATTTATTAATTGATGTGTGATTTCTTCTTTCATATGCACTTTTTTGTCTTGAAGTGCCTGCATGGTGTACAAAACAACAGTACCGCACTGCTGTAGAAGCTTAGCAAATGGTCTAGACATTTGGCTACCTTTTTTATGCTACCAAAATATTCATTGTCATATTTGATTAGATCATTTTTATTTTATTCTCAAGTTGATTCTCTACCTCATAGGTCTAATGTGATGGATTACAAATGGCTGATCATTTAAAGAGATACATCTATCATATTTAATGTTCCATTACTCTAGTGGCTCCCTCAGAATTGGTTGTAGTTTGCTAACCCTTTATACAATATACATGAAATCCAGAACATGTAAGTTGCCTTCTCTAATTAGTCTTTGTATCCTTTCTTTGGAGATATGACCCGAGCTTTTATGCTAAAGCATGGATGATTCATCCACCCTGCTACGTTTGTGTCCAACATTTGACTATTTGACCTTAAGAATCATAAAGAGAAATCGTTGTTGTTTTCAGGGGCTGAAGGATCTAATTAATTTAGTCAATGATCCTTTCTATTTAATTTTGTTCTCTTCAAACTTTTTTTCCTTCTTAAGTTAGACATTTCTTTTTTTAGTTTTAAGTCATTCTAGTTAGTTTAACTTAATTGCAAGATCCTGTAATTTCTTTAGTCATATATGTGCATTTCCATGTTCTCAAGGATGAAAAATGGTCCTGTTTTCTCATTCATCTGTCATCTATTTTAATTCATGCTGCAGTTTAGATTGATAAATTTACACAATTAATAGATGAGATCTTTTCAGATTAATCGAGCAATGCTGGAGCGACAATCCTGCCGAAAGACCAACATTCAGTGAAATTATTTATCGATTGTCATCCATCCAGAAACATATAGCTTTGAGGAAGCGGTGGAAGGTATTCTTTATTCCCCACTTTGGTTTTTGCATCTGGGATTATGTTTGCATTTGACAGTATCCATAAATTCATCTAACATGATAGTATTCCGCTGAGTCTTCTATAGCATCCATTATCTAAATGGTTTTAGGCGAACCGAGCATCATATTGTTTTGTTCAAGCTCATGTCTTTATTTTTTCTTGTTTATTTAATTTATTGGAGCTTTAATTGTTTATGAAACTTAATTGAGTTAAGGTTGGCAAAAACCACAATGTTGCACTTCTCATTACTAATGTATCAGCAAAAATTGTCAATGCAAATAAAAATATAAACGCATAACAAAATGTTAGGCTTATTAATATTAAAAAACTAGTTAGAATGACGAATCAATTATATCTTTGATTTGTAATGTACTCTTATCATAATTTTTGGGTGATACCATTGCAGGTTATGACTTAATGAATCTAACACATTTATTCTTTCTAAAAAAAGTTAAACAGGTTATGCCCATGCTATGTTTCCAGAACCTTGAAGCTGTGTGGAGAAGAGAGAGCTTAGAATTAAGAACCCAATCATCTTCCTCATCATTTTCCTCCAATTCTACCTTCTGATCTCTTCAAAATATCACAAAACTGTAAAGGTCCTGAAATGGTGGTATCTTTGGCACACAAATACAGCCAAATTTTTGTCATCACCAGTCTAATGATCAACCAGTTCTCCTATAAAATAATATCTCTATTGTTCATTTGGTTAAAAAAATTTGTGGATTCATATTAAGAAATTCATCATCTGTGATTTACTAGTTGCCTTCTGATGAAACGTTTCTTTACTGTCCAGTTTTCCTGTATTGTGTACTGTGGATCAGCTTCTTAGTTTTCTAAAACATTATTTTTCTGAGTGTTTGATAGTTAGGTAATGATTGAATTGCGGTTTCATGATATGGTTATTTCTCGGACCGTTGCATCGAGCACCTAAACAAACGAGTAAAGCTCATTCGATAGGCTTCTCTTCCTTGACAACCTCTTGAAACCATCAGGAAGTTAACAGTAGTTGACATATGGGATAGGCTATAGATCCTTACGACAAGCTATGTAAATCACTTGAACTAGTACATTTGGTTGGGCAGACCTGATAGATTGCACAACCAACCTCCATCTATCCATGTATCTCTCTAAAATGATGTATCAACGTATACGCATCCACAAAGATAGGCATTTTGTGACAGAACAATGTTTGGTCCTGCTGTTTCCGGAGACCGCAACTATTCGTAGCCCACCTTTCATGTTGTTTGAAAATCTTCATCGTCAAATAATGACTCTGCATCTTCCTTGTGCCCAACACTATGGTGAGAGACGACGAATATGTGGAAGGATCCACTGGTTATTCTAGTGGCCTTAGCTAGAGTTGCCTACCGTTAGACGGGTGATTAAAATGGTAAAAGGAGAAATCCAATCAGCCCCTTTATACCATGTATCCCCCAGAAAACATCATCAATGAGTGTTTCGGCTCCAGTAAGTAGCACGTTACCCCCTCTCTCTCTCTCTTTTTCTATATATATATATAGAAAAATACTTTGTAGCCCCCCATAAGTGGCCCCAAACTTTGAATCTAATTAGGATTTTTATGTGACACCTATGCGGCAATGGTGCTACATAGACAAAAGTTACTTTTTTCTTTAAGTGGCACCATTGCCACATAAGAATCCTAGTTGAATTTAAAATTTGGAGTCATTTATTGGGGATGTATAACATTACTATATATATATATATCCAATGTCTACTTTTTTTTTTGAGGGTACATCCAACGCCTACTTTTAGTGGTTCATTTTATCTCTTGTATTCTTCGTAACTATAAGCGCATTTAAGGCACCGCCAAAGCTCTCCCTATTTCGAGTTCCACGTGAGAAGTACTGTGCCCTTTTATCTCCTTGTATTCTCTTTGTATTCTTCTGTCAATCTCATCTATCTGCAATCAACCAAAAAACTCATTGACACAATTCATAGACATTTACTCAGATTATTGAGGTGCTTAGACCAATTAAAAGCAGTATCTCATCTATCTTCTCCTTGTCCTACTATTTTGTGCTGAAACCCACGAGTATGAGAGGAAAAATTATAGAAGCCTGGACGCAGAATGCCTGCACTGAGGAACATGTTGCACCGGATAGTTTATTTCTAAAGAAACCTACCAGTTTCAGTCTTTCAGATGAAGTTTGACGCAAAACATATAAAATTTAAACAATGTTTGAATAATCTTCATATTTATAGAATTTTTTTTTTATCAAACCATATCTTGAACTGAATAATATTATGTTTGTTGCATTTTCATACATATGCATATATATATATATATATATATATATATATTTATTTATAATATTAGTGAATACATTGCTCAATAAATTGACCGTAGGTTAGAGATCTAATTACTAAATTATCCAATAGATTAAACTTACAGCATCGAATAATCAAATGAATTAGACCCTTAATTTTCAATTTGACCTGAGTAATTTGTTGAAAATTCATGTAAAAAATACAGATTTGTGTTTCTTTTTTATAACATGCGCAAATTTGATTTGGGACAAATTGAATTCAGATAACAAGAAAATTTGCTCAATTTCAAAACAAGTAAAAATATGATTTCAACAATTAGCAACAAAGTCCATTGTCTTTGTTGACACGTGGTTCTAGCGTTGTATCACAACCGTACATGTGGCGTCGAGTTGGCATTCAGCTCTTGTTCATTTACTTATTTATCTACCTTTTCTCGCAGGTCTCAAACCTTGGTCAAACCTCGACCACGAGAGTTCAACCAAGCATTGTCCACGATTGTTCAGGGTCATCCCCTTCCAATCTCGAGGACGATATTACTCAGCTGCACCTGTCGCAGTCAGTGTGGCCCAATTGCGTCGTTCCCCATACAAAGCACTTTTTTTAAAATTGTAAACATATCCTCTTCCATGAATGACAAACAGCAGGCGGAGATCACTGCCTTGCTTACTGAGTACATCGATGTCTTTGCTTGGTCTCCAGAAGATATTTCAGGTGTTGATAGGGCTGTCTGTGAGCACCGCCTGAACATATCCGATATTGCCACTCCCATAAAGCAGAAGAAGAGGGTTATGGCAGGAGAAAGACAGAGTGCTATTAAAGAAGAAGTCCACAAATTGCTTGGAGCAGGCTACATCAAAGAAGTTCAATACCTTTAGTAGCTCACCAACGTTGTCATGGTGAAAAAGGCCAACGAAAAATGAAGGATGTGCGTAGACTTCCGCACACTAAATCAAGCCTGTCCCAAAGACACGTATCCTCTTCCACGTATCGATGCAATGGTGGATCGTACCTTCGGGTACGAGATCATGAGCTTCCTAGATGCTTTCTCCGGGTACCATCAAATCCGGATGGCTCAAGAAGAAAAGAAGACTGCCTTCATCACTGACTTGGGCACATATTATTACAACGTCATGCCCTTTGGTCTCAAGAATGCCGGCGCTACTTACTACTAACGCATGATCGATGTTGTGTTCAAAAGTCAGAGAGACAGAAATCTTGAAGCATATGTTGACATCCTGGTGAAAAGCAAGAGCATGGAGGGGCACCTCATCGACCTCAAGGAGACACTCGATACCCTCCGAAGGTTTAACCTCAAACTCAACCCCGCCAAGTTCAGCGCAGTTTCAGAAAAGTTTTTGGGCTACCTGATCTGAGCTAGAGGGATAAAAGCCAATCCGGACAAAATCTCAGCGATCCTAAGCATGCCCTCTCCTCGAATGTTAAAGGAGATTCAGAAGCTATCAGGGCAAATCAATAGCCTTGGGAGATTCATATCGAAGGCTAGAGATCGTTGTTCCCCTTTTTTCGATGCCTGCGCAACAGCAGAAAGGGTCAATGGACTGATGAATGTGAAGCTGTTTTCACAAAATTGAAGAAATATCTTACCTCGGCGCCGATATTGGTGGCACCAAAGGAAGAGGCTCTCCTGTCTTTATACTTGGGCGTATCTGACGTCGCAGTCTCATCTGTCCTCGTCGACAACAATAAGGGGGTACAACATCCTATTTTCTACATCAGTCATATACTCCTGGATGCTGAGAGTCGATACCCCACACTGGAAAAGCTCGCTCTAGCCCTCCTGATGGTAGCAAGAAAGCTACACTCATACTTCCAATCCCACACTATTCAGGTTGTCACTGATCAACTGCTCTTGAAAATACTGCATACTTCTGAGATCTCAGGAAGACTTCTCAAATGGTCCATCGAGCTAGGTGAGTACGACATCAAATATGTTCCACAAACACCAATCAAGGCTCAAGCCCTGGCAGACTTTGTAGCTGAACTCTCTACTACAGAGCCATCACCGACTAAGAGCAAGGATACTCCTTGGTCCCTCCACGTCGATGGCGCATCTGGATTGCAGTCCCAGGGGGCTGGAATTCTCCTAACCAGTCCAATGGGAGCCACCTTACACCAGGTAGTAACCCTCCAATTCAGGGCCACTAACAACCAAGCAGAATATGAGCCCTCATTGCAGAACTGAATTTCGCACTCAGCATGGCCGTAAGATGCATACAGGTGTTCAGCAACTCACAACTGATCGTCAACCAGGTGAACCGCACTTGCGAAACGAAGGACGAGGTTCTGAAAAAATATCTCCTTGATCTCTCAGTTGGAAGAATTCTCCCTCAAGCACATTCCTAGAGAAGAAAATCAAGTGGCAGATCAGCTCGCAAAAGGGGGGCTCCCCGACCTCTGCCGAACTCGGGTACTCGACAAGCCCAGTTTCGAGTGCACAGAAATTCACTCTGAGCATTTGTCTTGCTGGATGGGCAAGATACTCAGTTACTTGAAAGATGGGACACTACCTGATAACAGGCAGAAGGCGAAAAAATTAAAGCTAGAGTGCGTCAAATACGTCCTTATCAACGGAGAACTTTACAGAAGATCTTACGCCAGACCTCTCACCAAATGCTTGAGGCCTGGGGAAGCTCAAGAAATTATGGAAGCTGTTCATAAAGGGGAGTGCAGAACTCATGCTCGTGGCCGAAGTTTGGTCATGCAAATTCTGGTCCAGGGATTCTTTTGGCCCAATATTCATAACGACGCTCAAACATTCGTGGAAAAATGCTCTCAGTGCCAGTACTATACTGACATGCAAAGACAGCCTGCCGGCTATCTCAAACCCATCAATTCGTCTTGGCCCTTCGCTGTTTGGGGGTTGGACTTTCTAGGCCCAATGCCTACTACTACCAAGAGTTACAAGTGATTCTGGTTGCCGTCAACTACTTCACAAAGTGGATTGAAGCCAAACCTTTCGCTAGGCCTACTGCTGAGAACGTCGAAAATTTTCTATGGGCAAACATCATCTGCAGATACGGCATACCTATGGTGATTATCACAGATAATGACACCCCCTTCGCCAATCAGCGGGTTCAGGACTTTTGCGGCAAACATCATATCAACCTCAAGTACGCGTCTGTTTGGCATCCTCACACTAATGGGCAGGTAGAAGCTGCTAACAAGAACATTCTGAGTATTTTGAAGAAGCGCCTCGATGGTGCCAAGACTCGATGGCCAGATGAACTGCCATGCGCTCTTTGGGCTTACAACAGTGCTCCTTTCGAAGTCACCCAAGAATCACCTTTCTCCCTGTCCTTTGGGATGGATGCTGTCATACCAGTCGAGTTGGAACATTTCTCCCCCAAGGTAGAGGTCGCAGCCAACTTCAATCCTGAGGATTTGCAGACTTGGATGAACGAAAACGACGATTCGCGATGGGTTGATCTGGATCTTTTGGAGCCAAAAAGACAATCGGTCACGCTCAGGTGACTGGAACACAAGCGTCGGGTTGAACGATATTTCAACCGCAAGTCAAACCCAGAAGTTTCACTCAAGGTGACTTGGTTCTCAAACGATGACTTCTTGCTGGCAGCAACTTGGGAGTTCCTAAACTTGAGCCCAAATGGAAAGGCCCATACATGATACGCGTGGTTGCAGAACCTAGCGCGTATTATCTCATGACTTCCGAATGCTTTCAACTCCCCAGAACTTGGAGCAGAGATGATCTGAAAAAATTCTACGCCTAATCCAGAACGACGACCTATTCTTATTCTCTCAATACAGGAATTTATTGTAGAGACTTGTTCAGAAAATTCTTTATACAAATTCGTGGGATAGCCTATTCTTGGTTTCTTTCATCCTTGCAGACATCTTATGTTCTGGGATTTTTACGACGTTAATATTTATACTGAGGCATTTATATTATCTAAAAGTACGACTGAATCATCCCTTATTCATAGCGTCGTGCGACAGGTATGATTCTAACCTCATTCTCGACTATCGTATCCGAGGCCTACGCGCCTCGTACACGATAGCTCGATATACTCACCTTTCATATATGGAGGTCACCGAGCCTAGTTACGCCTAATAGGAGGGGTCTCCTACATACATCTGGAACCCTTCCATAAGCCCATCTGGCTAGTGGAAATTCCGAAGGCCCGCTCGTAATCTTAGGGTAGGCCCTGTTATCTACTCATGATACAGGTCCCTCCTAAGTAGAGTGCTTTCGCTTCCCATTAGGATCTGTCGCTCTAACGGATGTCAGCCCATGCCTCAAGTACAAACATCTCTACGATGTTTCAGACAATCAAGTCCTTTTGGCATCGGGTCAGATAACTCCTCCTAGGCAGGATCTCCACTACTATCATTTCTTCTTTCCTGTGTAGGGTTGTAAAGAGGTATAATGGATCCCCGGGATCAAGCCTCCACGGAGGTCAGCCCACACCTGAAGTACAAACATCGACTATGATGTTTCCATGCGCTTCATCCTCTTGGTGTTGGGTCAGATAACTCCTCCTAAACTGGGTCATACCTACTATTATGCTCAAATGTTGTATACGATGTTCCAAGCTATTCAAATTCTCTTAACATTCGGTCTAATGATCCCCTTTTTAGATCACCGGCGCTACTTCATATATAAGGTGCAGAGATCTCACAAAGTGTTCTATAAAGACTCAACCTATCATGGAGCTTATTCCCGCAGACCAATGTCCACATTCGTGTCCCAAAACTGTGGAGCTTAACTTATGCCCAGATAACTCCTACTAAGCGGATCTCTCCTATCATCATTACTTCCTTCTTGCACAGGTCTATGAAGAAGCAACCAATGGGCAAAAGAAGTAATTTCAAAAGTTCAAACTAAAGATGCTTTAGATGATTCAAAATCCTTTATTAAGAAACTTGTTATAAAGGATGTTATCATGAAGTTACAATCAGAGTGTCTTAAACTTCACACAAAGGTACTTGTTCATTTCATACACATCAGAATAGGCATGTATGCAAAAAAAAAACTTTTTCATTTTTATATTTTCAAAATTACAAAATTGAGATTACAACTCTCTCATCTTACAAGAAAGATGGGTTAGCTTTCACTAACCCCATCCAAAAGATCAAACACTTGTTGGATAAGATCGTCAGTTAAATCCAACCCATCTTCCTTGTAAACAGGATCAGCGGCCATACAAGGAAAGAGATCCACTTCTCCAAGATCAGTGGCAGTGATCTTGCCCCCTTGGATCAAAGTGAAAGCCAATCCTTCCCACGCCCGCCTGATCCCATCTAACCTCTCCTGTCTGCAGGGTAAGCTAGTCTTGTAGGTCGCTACAGCCGCTGCAGACTTCTCCGCGATGATGGCCTCCTGGTCCCTGGCGATCTTGCCCAGCTTCTCTCGTAGGGCCCTATTGTCAGCCTTCATCACACCCATTGCAGACTTATAAATTGCAAGCTTCTCCTGCAGTTTGGCCTTCTCCTCTTGCGAAGCATCAAGCTGAGAAGACTTTATTGCAAGCTAGACCTTCAAGGCTTCGATTTCTTCATTCCGCTGATGAAGCTAGCTACCCTATTCTAGTACATGCTCCTCTATCTTTAAGGCCTTGTTCAAAGCCATGGGTAAGCGAGCAAGCATCTGCAAAGAAAACCAGAGTTAGTACACTCCAAAAATAATGAGGAGGAGGATTTGAGAAATAATTTTTACTATGGTCATCCTGTTGGCAAAGCCTGCATAGAGCTCTGGTGTAGAGGTTCTCTCTAACTTCTCCTCCAAATCCTTTGACACCAGGCTGCTTCCTATAGCCAGACCTACTTCTTCTCGGTAGATGCAACTTTGGTTTGCGAACGATAACGGGAGATGACTGTCAACTTTCTCTCATCACCTTTCGTCCTTACCGCAATCCTCGAGCCTTCGTCGCCGAATACCCCTGTGAAATTGGTGTTGTAAGGGGGCTCGGTGCTTTGCTGCCAGTCATGTCCCCCCTCTACAGCAAAACCTTCTTCCTCTACACCTTTCCCTTCTTCGACGGGGGCTCTAGACTTGCACTCTCGGAGAGACCCCTTTTCTTCTTAGGGATCTCACTAAGAATCAAGTCCATGCAGGGCCTGTCAGGCCTCTCTTCTTCTTGACCTCCTTCGACCTTATTCCTTTCCTGCTCTTCCCTAATGGTGATCCCCTTGTCACTCTTAGGGATCATCTTGGGCTTGGCCGCTGTAGCATGTTCTTTCCCTTTTCGGCATACTTCATCAGTTCGGCCAAAGTTTTCTTGTCATCCGCGGCATCCTTAGGTGAAGACACCACGTCGATGGTGGTTCCGCCACAAATCGGTTATGGAACCTTTATCTCCCCTTCCTCCTCCACCTCAGTGATCTCTTTACTGAGTTGGACGGCAGGAGGCTGCCCTCTCCTGGCCCTCTTCATCAGAATCGCGCCAGGAGGTGGGGTGGCCTCCTTGAAGATAGCATATCCCAACGCCTTGGCGTGCAGGGATATGTCATTCTTCACGTACCTGATAAAGTCCTTCAGGGGCCAGCTTTGCCCCTTTAGCCTTTCCAGGTTCTTCAGGATGTCCTGTCCGGCCACCCACTTGGCATCGCCGATGAACTCAGGAAGACAAACTCCGGGCGTCAGCGGGATTCCCAAATCCCCTCCGACGAAAAAGTAGTAGTCTCTCCAATCCAAATGAGAGCTACTCGCCCCAGGAAACATCGCCTTCCTCATCTTCGACTGCAAAGCCAAGCATCCTCCATACCCTGGCACCGCCATCCAGCTGAACAAGCTCCTGAACAGCGTCAGGCTCCATGGTATCTCCTGGGTCTGCAGCAGCTTCAGGAAGGAGTATATATACGCGACAGTGTTAGGGGAAAGTTGCGCCGGCACAATCTGGTACGAGTTCAGGATTTCCTTGAACTCCGATTGTGGTGGCAACATCAGACCGTACTCCACCTGAGCTCGGTATACGCATACCGCCCCCTCAGGGGGACTGTTTGGTCGGAAATCAGCGGTAGGCACTAGTAGAGGAAAGCTGTTTTACGGTGGTAAAAACTGCCTTCAAATATTAACACAACCGCCGGGTATTCAAACGTCATAATAGCTAACAGGGATTTGACGGTGGTTTGGACCGCCGTAAAAGAAAATTTTAAATGGCGGTTGACCTATGTCAACCGCCGTGAGTGTAATACTATAGACGACGATTCTCCAAATAGAACCGTCGTCTATATGATAACTCTAAACGGCGGTTCTCTTTGGAGAACCGCTTTCTATAGTTATACTATAGATGACAGTTCTATTCGAGAACCGTCGTCTATAGTTTTTTTTTTAAATAAATATTTGATATTCAAAAAATAATTTTATCAAAAATTAATACATTCATACACAGTAGTAATATACATCCAGAAGTCATTCCAATCAATGAATTCATAAAAAAATATTAACATCGATCACATAAAACATAACTTCAATTACATCAACTTTTAATATTACATAGCAAAACAAATGCAGATACAAAGCAATAAATAAAACTACATTATTTCGAATCTGAATTCATGGAACAAAACTGCTCCATAAGTTCCATGGCCTCAGATGTACTTATGCTAAATGAATGTAGAAAGAAAAAAAATATATAAATATTATATTGCATGCAAAAGTAGCTTTAAGAAATAAAAATAAATAGTTGTAACAAAGGTCATACTACAAAAAGAGAAATGAGGACACTTTATTTCAGATCTTCAATATGTAATAAATCCAATATATTCAGAAATAATTAACTAAAAGCGTAAATCTCGTTCACAAAAATATCATAAATTCTCGGTTCTAAGAACGAGTGGAGGATGTATATCGATAAGCGAAATATAATTCTTGAGTCATCTGTGAACACAAAACGAATTCATTGCTTGGATGCTACACTGTCATCTACTTGTAGGATTATCATTATTATTAATTAACAAATACATACTTATATATAATAATTAACATTAATATTAGGGTAAAGTACATTCAGGTCTTTAAGGTTATTGTATAATTTCACATAGATTTATATTTTTAAATTTTAAATATCTAAGTCCCTTATGTAGGTTCACATTCTTAATTAGTTCCCTAAGGTTGTATTAAATGAATCATGCAGGTCCATTAAGACTGTTTCCAACAAAAAATTACTAAGAAAAAAGAAAAAAATTAATAAGAATTAGGATAAAATTCAGAAAGGTTTACCTAGAGGGACGGACAATTATAAAAAAAAAATCATAAATATGTATAAAAAAATGGAAGAGTGTTGTATGTAGCCGAATCAGGCATACATGATAATATAATGTGTTAATTACACCAAAATAATATGTGTGTTGGAGCCCAATATGTTCAGCAGATCTGGACATCTAATTTTGCCAATGCAAAATTTATTTTCTAAAGCTCTGATCCTACCATTTAAAAGAAAGCACAATTATATTCAAATTGTACAGATTAACATATATGATAATGTAATATGTTAATTATACCAAAATGATATGCGTGTTGGCCGGGTTAGATTTCACTTAATTGACCTAAACTCAAGAGATTTAAATGTAGAATATACAAATTTAGAAATAATTGATTTTCTAAAATAGTAAATTAAACAAAATGAATAGCATGAAATTTTAAGAAGTATGAAATTAGTTTTAATAGTAATATTTATGGTAATTTCTAAATTATAAGTATGAGACTAACATATGATTTATATGAACTTTTGTATATAAATAAAATCATACCTTCGTAGTTATTTTTTTAAGCTCCACGATGTACACCTGTAAATTAAATTAGTAATTAAGATTTTATAATTATCACATAAATAATCAAGGTAAGAGATTATTTTAAATGTTATATCATCCTATAGTTTTCATTCATACCATATATATGCTGTCAATGGCTCACGAATATCATTGTCAAATTCGTCATTATTAAATTTGCTCTTATTTTCCAACAACTATAAAATTAAAATTAGTTAATAACATATAGAATTAAAAATCAAAATAAATATTCTAGACCACGTACAGTAGGAGGTATTTCTAATAAGCCCACAAGTTCAATGTAACGTATATACATGAGTATGTAATATCCACACTTAATATTGTCTCGTATCAGACACTAATTAGGCACAAAATTGAGTATATTATAATATGATCATTAAAATTCACACAATTGAAAAAATTATAATCTAGTTACAATACCTTTGTAGTCTTTACTTTAACTGTAAACTTTTTTTTTGAAGACGCGTCATACAAAAATTTATCATCGAACTGTCAAAATTCAGAAAGTGTTTATTCACAATAAAACAATAATTATTTATTAAAAATATAAATACAAATATTTACTTACCGATCGATGATATATTTAAGTTGCTGCCAATAAAGCTAACCGACAGGATCCATCTAATATATGCATAATCTGTACGGATCCAATGCAGCTAACATCCAATGGTCTCTATTAAAAGATTAAATATTAATTATAAATTTCAATAACAACAACAACAACAACCAAGCTTTAATCCCACTAGGTGGGGTCGGCTACATGAATCCTTTGTTTCCATTGCGCTCTATCAGTTACCAAATTTTTATCTAAGTTTAAGTAACTAAGATCACTTCTTATAGTTTCTTGTCATGTCTTCTTTGGTCTCTCTCTTCCTCTTTGTACATAGGCAAAATTCAATAACTCAATTTTTCTAACTGGAGCTTCAATCAGCCTACGACTTAGATGTCCAAACCATCTAAGCCGACTTTCTCTAAGTTTATCCTCAATTGGTGCAACACCAACTTTCTTTCGGATATACTCATTTCTCATTCTATTCTTTCGTGTATATCTACACATCCACCTTAACATCATCATTTCTGAAATATTTATTTTATTTGTATGTTTCCTCTTTGCAGGCCAGCATTCAGCACCATATATCATCGCAGGCCAGCATTCAGCACCATTCAGGCCAGCATTCAGCACCATATATCAATATACTTAAAAAATTTGTTGAAACTTACCCACTATTATGAGGAATAATAACCAATGAATTTTGTCTGGCTTTCATTATTCTATTTCTCAATGTTGTGGCGCATTAGTTCTTATCATTTATTAAACCTGCAATGCTTTGTAGATCCACAAAATAATATTTACCTCTCAAATTATTATCTGCTCTTATTTGATTATATAAATACCTGTATGAATATAATAATATAAAATTAAAATTTTTTATTAAAAAATCTAAATGCATTTACAAAATGTGCATATATATACTTACCCAATGTAAGCACTTATCATCGACTCGCTGATTTTTTCGAATGCGCTCCAAAGTTTCTTTTTTATCAAATAATAATTGCTTATCATACCCATAAACATCGGCAGGAATAAGGATATACATCAATAATGACTTACATATTCCATAACCCATCGATAATGCATGTACAATAGTAGCAACTGGATTCACCACTCTCCCATAGGCGATCACATTATTAGGAGTAACACAAGCAATCAAGCAATGCATTTTCTATGATATAAATTATAAAATGTAACTAAAATCACAATATAAATAAAATTTTATTTAGAAATAATATATAAATAACACCTCAATTTATACAGGAGGTGGGCTTGGATTGCCTCCCATAAAAGAACCTAATAAGCTCGCCATCAGACTTGCTTGGGTAGATTCATACCCTCTTATTACTATTTCTTTTAATAATGTCATTTATTCCTCAAGGCGGGAGATATATTGTTTTTGCTTAATTATTCTTCTCTCTCAACTGCTGAATATCAACAGCAGTGGCAGAACTAGACGATCTTACTCTCCTATTCTTCATAAAAAATAGAAGTTATTGTCTAAAATTTTCCCCCAACTGTAACTCTTCCAGGATGCTTTGGCTCCTCGTAAGCCACAGCAAACAGATCACTCCTACCTTCAAGATGAATCGTGCCTTGGGTAGCCTATGCGGCCAACTCATTTTATACAAAAATAAAAGAATTTTAAATATACATATTCAATTATTTTAATTTGTATGAGAGCAAAATTCAAATTATTTACAATCCTGGTCCCAAGCTCTTCAGAGGCTGCATTGATATATCGATTATCCATTCTTTTGTTTTGCAGCTTTCCATAGGTATGACATAAGAATAGGATCCTCAGTTTTAATTTTTTTTGCTATATATTTTTTTTAAATAAGATAATATAAATAATCATATTTCATGGTAAATACAAATAAAAAATAAATATTAGTATATTGATCTACCATTTCCTGCTGCAAGCTTGCATAACTCTTCCTTGAGATAGTATGATGGTATTTCTGACTCTTTGCCCTATCTACAACTGTCCGACTTTTATTCTATATAAGATATTAATATATATTATAATTATTAATTTCAGATAATACACATGACTTCAAAAATAATATTATGTACATGAATTTTTTTACTTTGACTTGTTGAAAATTTTTCATCATGGCGTGCTTTAGTAGATTTATATTTTTGTTTATTTAAAAAAATAAAAAAATTAATAACAAAGAAAATTTT
>KZ451978.1:662377-681205 GCA_002786265.1 Apostasia shenzhenica
GCATTGATATAACGACTATCCTTTCTTTTGTGTGCAGCTTTCCATAGGTATGACCTACGAATAGGATCCTCAGTTCCAATTTTTTTTTTGTTATAAATTTTTTTATTTAAAATAAGAAAATATAAATAATTATATTTCATGGTAAATATAAATAAAAAATAAATATTAGTATATTGATCTACCATTTCCTGCTCCAAGCTTGCATAACCCTTCCTTGAGGTAGTATGATGGTATTTCTGACTCTTTGCCCTCTCTACAGCTGTGCGACTTTTATTCTATATAAGATATTAATATATATAACAATTATTAAATTCAGATAATACACATGACTTCAAAAATAACATTATGTACCTGAATTTTTTTACTTTCACTTGTTGGAAATTTTTCATCATGGCGTGCTTCAGTAGATCTACATTTTAGTCTCTTTCAAAAAAATAAAAAAATTAATAACAAAGAAAATTTTAAAACTGTAACATTAATATAACAAAGTATTATACCTGATCATCATGAGAAATAAGTCATGTGTGCCAAGGAATATCTCAATGTTTCACCAATTATTATCTTATCATCAACTGGAAAAACGAGACTGACAGACCCATCAATTACATGATCAATAATGACTGTATATATTGCATCACCCATTGATAATGCATGTACAACAGGAGCAACTGGATTTACCACTCTCCCATGAGCGACCACATTATTAGGAGTAACACAAGCAATCAAGCAATGCATTTCCTATGATATAAATTTATAAAATGTAATAAAATCACAATATAAATAAAATTTTATTTAGAAATAATATATAAATAACACCTCAATTTATACAGGAGGTGGGCTTGGATTGCCTCCCATAAAAGAACCTAATAAGCTCGCCATCAGACTTGCTTGGGTAGATTCATACCCTCTTATTACTATTTCTTTTAATAATGTCATTTATTCCTCAAGGCGGGAGATATATTGTTTTTGCTTAATTATTCTTCTCTCTCAACTGCTGAATATCAACAGCAGTGGCAGAACTAGACGATCTTACTCTCCTATTCTTCATAAAAAATAGAAGTTATTGTCTAAAATTTTCCCCCAACTGTAACTCTTCCAGGATGCTTTGGCTCCTCGTAAGCCACAGCAAACAGATCACTCCTACCTTCAAGATGAATCGTGCCTTGGGTAGCCTATGCGGCCAACTCATTTTATACAAAAATAAAAGAATTTTAAATATACATATTCAATTATTTTAATTTGTATGAGAGCAAAATTCAAATTATTTACAATCCTGGTCCCAAGCTCTTCAGAGGCTGCATTGATATATCGATTATCCATTCTTTTGTTTTGCAGCTTTCCATAGGTATGACATAAGAATAGGATCCTCAGTTTTAATTTTTTTTGCTATATATTTTTTTTAAATAAGATAATATAAATAATCATATTTCATGGTAAATACAAATAAAAAATAAATATTAGTATATTGATCTACCATTTCCTGCTGCAAGCTTGCATAACTCTTCCTTGAGATAGTATGATGGTATTTCTGACTCTTTGCCCTATCTACAACTGTCCGACTTTTATTCTATATAAGATATTAATATATATTATAATTATTAATTTCAGATAATACACATGACTTCAAAAATAATATTATGTACATGAATTTTTTTACTTTGACTTGTTGAAAATTTTTCATCATGGCGTGCTTTAGTAGATTTATATTTTTGTTTATTTAAAAAAATAAAAAAATTAATAACAAAGAAAATTTTAAAACTATAACATTAATATAACAAAGTATTATACCTGGTCATCATAAGAAAAAAGTCATGGAATAATATATCTTAATGTTTCACCAATTATTGTCTTATCATCAATTGGAAAAATGAGACTAGTAGACCATCAATTATATGATCAACAATAACTGTACATGTTCCATCACCTATTGATAATGCATGTACAACAGGAGCAACTGGATTCACCTCTCCTATGGGCGACCACATTATTAGGAGTAATACAAGCAATCAAGTAATGCATTCCCTATGATATAAATTTATAAAATGTAACTAAAATCACAATATAAATAAAATTTTCTTTAGAAATAATATATAAATAATACCTCTACTAATACTGGAGGTGGGCTTGGGTTGCTTCCCATAAAAGAACCTGATACGCTCGCCATCAGACTTGCCTGGGTAGATTTATACCCTCTTATTACTATTTCTTTTAACAATATTATATCTTCCTCAAGGCGAGAGATATATTGCTGCTCCTTAATGTTCTCCTCTCTCAACTGCTAAATATTAGCAGCAGTGACAGAACTAGACAATCTTCCTCTCCTATTCTCCTTAAAAAAAAGTTATTTTCTGAAATTTTCCCCCAACTCTAACTCTTCCAGGATGCTCTGGCTCCTCGTAAGCCAAAGCAAACAGATCACTCTAATCTTTAGGATGAGTCATGCCTTAGGTAGCATATGTGACAAACTCATCTTATACAAAAATAAAAAGATTTTAAATATACATATTTAATTATTTTAATTTGTATGAGAGCAAAATTCAAATTACTTCCAATCCTGGTCCCAAGCTCTTCAGAGAATGCATTGATATAACGACTATCCTTTTTTTGTGCAGCTTTCCATAGGTTTGACCTAGGAATAGGATCCTTAATTCCAATTTCTTTTTGCTACAATTTTTTTTTTAAAATAAGATAATATAAATAATTATATTTCATGATAAATACAAATAAAATAAGTCATGTGGGCCAAGGAATAATATATCTCAATGTTTCATCAATTGTTGTCTTATCATGAGTTAGAAAAACGAGACTACTAGACCCGTCAATTACATGATCAACAATGACTGTACATGTTCCATCACCCATTGATAATGCATGTACAACAGGAGCAACTGGATTCACCACTCTCTCATGGGCGATCACATTATTAGGAGTAACATAAGCAATCAAGCAATGCATTTTCTATGATATAAATTATAAAATGTAACTAAAATCACAATATAATTAAAATTTTATTTAGAAATAATATATAAATAATACCTCAACTAATACAGGAGGTGGGCTTGGGTTGCCTCCCATTAAAGAACCTGATACGCTCGCCATCCGACTTGCTTAAGTAGATCTACACCCTCTTATTACTTTAATAATGTCCTCAAGGCGAAAGATATATTGCTGCTGCTTATTGTTCTCCTCTCTCAACTGTTGAATATCAACAGCAGTGGCAGAACTAGACGATCTTCCTCTCCTATTTTCCTTAAAAAATAGAAGTTATTGTCTGAAATTTTCCCTTAACTCTAACTCTTCCAGGATGCTCTGGCTCGTCGTAAGCCAAAGCAAACAGATCACTCCTACCTTCAGGATGAATTGTGCCTTGGGTAGCCTATGTGGCTAACTCATCTTACACAAAAATAAAAGAATTTTAAATATACATATTCAATTATTTTAATATGTATGAGAGCAAAATTCAAAATACTTACAATCCTGATCTCAAGCTCTTCAGAGGCTACATTGATATAACGACTATCCTTTCTTTTGTGTGCAGCATTCCATAGGTATGACCTAGGAATAGGATCCTCAGTTCTAATTTCTTTTTGCTATAAAATTTTTATTTAAAAAAAGAAAATATAAATAATCATATTTCATGGTAATATAAATAAAAAATAAATATTAGTATATTGATCTACCATTTCCTGCTCCAAGCTTGCATAACCCTTTCTTGAGGTAGTATGATGGTATTTCTGACTCTTTGCCCTCTCTACAGTTGTGCGACTTTTATTCTATATAAGATATTAATATAAATTATAATTATTAATTTCAGATAATACACATGACTTCAAAAATAATATTATGTACATGAATTTTTTTACTTTGACTTGTTGAAAATTTTTCATCATGGCGTGCTTCAGTAGATTTACATTTTTGTTTATTTAAAAAAATAAAAAAATTAATAACAAAAAAAATTTGAAAACTATAATATTAACATAACAAAATATTATATCTCATCATTATGAGAAATAAGCCATGTGGGCCAAGGAATAATATATCTTAATGTTTCACCAATTATTTTGTTATCATCAATTTAAAAAAAGAGACTAGCAGACCCATCAAATATATGATCAACAATGACTGTACATGTTCCATCACCACTTGATAATGCACGTATAACAGGAGCAACTGGATTCACCACTCTCTGATAAGCGACCACATTATTAGTAGTAACACAAGCAATCAAGTAATACATTCCCTATGATATAAATTTATAAATTGTAACTAAAATCACAATATAAATAAAATTTTATTTAGAAAAAATATATAAATAATACCTCAACTAATACAGGAGGTGGGCTTGGGTTCCCTCCCATTAAAGAACCTGATACGCTCGCCATCGGATTTGCATGGGTAGATCCATACCCTTTTATTACTTTTTCTTTTAACAATATCATATCTTCTTCAAGGCGAGAGATATATTGCTTTTGCTTATTGTTCTCCTCTCTCAACTGCTGAATATCAGCAACAGTGGCAGAACTAGATGATCTTCCTCTCCTATTCTCCTTAAAAAATAGAAGTTATTGTCTGAAATTTTCCCCTAACACTAACTCTTCCAGGCTGCTCTGGCTCCTCGTAAGCTAAAGCAAACAGATAACTCCTATCTTCAGGATGAATCGTGCCTTGGGTAAAATTTTATATAAGAATAATATATAAATAATACCTCTACTAATACAGGAGGTGGGCTTGGGTTGCTTTCCATAAAAGAACCTGATACGCTCGCCATCGGACTTGCCTCGGTAGATCCATACCCTCTTATTACTATTTCTTTTAACAATGTCATATCTTTCTCAAGGTGAGAGATATATTACTGCTGCTTAATGTTTTTCTCTCTCAACTGCTGAATATCAGTAACAGTGACAGAACTAGGCGATCTTCCTCTCCTATTCTCCTTAAAAAAAGAAGTTATTGTCGTAAAATTTCCCCCAACTTTAACTCTTCTAGGATGCTCTAGCTCCTCATAAGCCAAAGCAAACAGATGACTCCTACCATTAGGATGAATCGTGCCTTGGGTAGCCTATGTGGCCAACTCATCTTATACAAAAATAAAAAAAATTTAAATATACATATTCAATTATTTTAATATGTATGAGAGCAAAATTCAAATTACTTACAATCCTGGCCCCAAGCTCTTCAGAGGCTGCGTTGATATAACGATTATCCTTTCTTTTGTGTGCTGCTTTTCATAGGTATGACCTAAGAATAGGATACTCAGTTCCAATTTCTTTTTGCTACAATTTTTTTTAAAATAAGATAATATAAATAGTCATATTTCATGGTAAATACAAATAAAAAATAAATATTAGTATATTGATCTACCATTTCCTGCTCCAAGCTTGCATAACCGTTCCTTGAGGTATTATGATAGTATTTCTGACTCTTTGCCCTCTCTACAGCTGTGCGAGTTTTATTCTATATACGATATTAATATATATTATAATTATTAATTTCAGATAATACACAAGACTTCAAAAATAATATTATGTATCGAAATTTTTTTAATTTGACTTGTTGGAATTTTTTCTTCATGGCATGCTTCAGTAGATTTACATTTTAGTCACTTTAAGAAAATAAAAAAATTAATAATCAAAAAAAATTTAAAACTATAACATTAATATAATAAAGTATTATACCTGATCATCATGAGAAATAAGTCATATGGGCCAAAGAATAATATATCTCAATGTTTCACCAATTGTTGTTTTATCATAATATTATTTTTTTAAAGTGACAAAAACGTAAATCTACTGAAGCACTCCATGATGAAAAATTTCCAACAAGTCAAAGTAAAAAAAAAATTCGGTACATAATATTATTTTTAAAGTCTTGTGTATTATCTGAAATTAATAATTATAATAAATATTAATATATTATAGAGAACAAAAGTCGCACAGCTGTAGAGAGGGCAAAGAGTTAGAAATACGATCATACTGCCTCAAGGAAGAGTTATGCAAGCTTGGAGCAGAAAATGGTAGATCAATAAACTAATATTTATTTTTTATTTGTATTTACCATGAAATATGATTATTTATATTATCTTATTTTTTTGAAAAAATTGTAGCATAAAGAAATTGGAACTGACGATCCTATTCCTAGGTCATACCTATGAAAAGCTGTACCCAAAAGAAAGAATAGTCGTTATGTCAATGCAGCCTCTGAAGAGCTTGAGACCAGGATTGTAAGTAATTTGAATTTTGCTCTCATACAAATTAAAATAATTGAATATGTATATTTAAAATTCTTTTATTTTTGTATAAGATGAGTTGACCACATAGGTTACCCAAGGCACGATTCATCCTAAAGGTAGGAGTTATCTGTTTGTTTTAGCTTACGATGAACCAGAGCAGCCTGGAAGAGTTAGAGTTAGGGGAAAATTTCAGACAAAAACTTCTATTTTTTAAGGAGAATAGAAGAGGAAGATCGTCTAGTTATACCATTGTTGCTGATATTCAGCAGTTGAGAGAGGAGAACAATAAGCAAAAGCAATATATCTCTCGCCTTGAAGAAGATATGATATTGTTAAAAAAATAGTAATAAAAGGGTATGGATCTACCCAGGCAAGTCCGATGGCGAGCGTATCAGGTTCTTTAATGAGAGGCAACCCAAGTCCACCTCCTGTATTAGTTGAGGTATTATTTATATATTATTTCTAAATAAAATTTTGTTTATATTGTGATTTTAGTTACATTTTATAAATTTATATCATAGGGAATGTATTACTTGATTGCTTCTATTACACCTTATAATGTGACCGCCCATGAAAGAGTGGTGAATCCAGTTGCCCCTGTTGTACATATATTATCAATGGGTAATGGAATTTGTACAGTCATTGTTGATCATGTAATTAATGGTCTGCTAGTCTCGTTTTTCCAATTGATGATAAGACAATAATTGGTGAAACATTGAGATATGTTATTTCTTGGCCCACATGGCTTATTTCTCATGATGATCAGGTATAATACTTTGTTATATTAATGTTATAGATTTAAAATTTTCTTTGTTATTAATTTTTTTTAAAGAGACAAAAATATAAATCTTCTGAAGCACGCCATGATGAAAAATTTCCAACAACTCAAAGTAAAAACATTCTCGTACATAATATTATTTTTTAAGTCATGTGTATTATGTGAAATTAATAATTATAATATATATTAATATCTTATATAGAATAAAAGTCGCACAACTATAGAGAGGGTAAAGTGTCAAAAATACCATCATACTACCTCAAGGAAGGGTTATGCAAGCTTGGAGCAGGAAATGGTAGATCAACATACTAATATTTTTTTTATTTGTATTTATCATGAAATATGATTATTAATATTATTTTATTTAAAAAAAATTGTAGCAAAAAGAAATTGAAACTGAGTATCCTATTCTTAGGACAAACTTATGGAAAGCTGCTCACAAAAGAAAGGATAGTTGTTATATCAATGCAGCCTCTGAAGAGCATGTGACCAGGATTGTAAGTAATTTGAATTTTGCACTCATACAAATTAAAATAATTGAATATGTATATTTAAAATTCTTTTATTTTTGTATAAAATGAGTTGGCCGCACAGGCTACCCAAGGCACGATTCATCTTGAAGGTAGGAGTGATCTGTTTGCTATGGCTTACGAGGAGTCAGAGCATCCTAGAAGAGTTAGAGTTAGGGGAAAATTTCAGACAATAACTTTTATTTTTTATGGAGAATAGGAGAGGAAGATTGTCTAGTTCTGCCACTGCTGTTGATATTCAGCAATTGAGAGGAGAATATTAAGCAGCAGTAATATATCTATCGCATTGAGGAAGATTGACATTGTTAAAAGAATTAGTAATAAGAGGGTATGGATCTACCTAGGCAAGTCCGATGGCGAGCATATCAGGTTCTTTTATGGGAAGCAACCCAAGCCCACCTCTTGTATTAGTAAAGGTATTATTTACAGATTATTTTTAAATAAAATTTTATTTATATTGTAATTTTAGTTACATTTTATAAATTTATATCATTGGGAATGCATTGCTTGATTGCTTGTGTTACTCCTAATAATGTGGTCGCCCATGGTAGAGTGGTGAATCCAGTTGCTCCTGTTGTACATGCATTATCAATGAGTGATTGAATATGTACAGTCATTATTGATCATGTAACTGATGGGTCTGCTAGTCTCATTTTTCCAGTTGATGATAAGACAATAATTGGTGAAATATTGAGATATATTATTCCTTGGCTCACATGACTTATTTCTCATGATGATCCGGTATAATAATTTGTTATATTAATGTTATAGTCTTAAAATTTTTTTTGTTATTAATTTTTTTGTTTAAAAGAGACTAAAATGTAAACCTACTGAAAAATTTCTAACAAGTCAAAGTAAAAACATTCAGGTACATAATATTATTTTTGAAGTCGTGTGTATTATCTGAAATTAATAATTATAATATATATTAATATCTTACATAGAATAAAAGTCGCACAGTTGTAGAGATGGCAAACAGTCAGAAATACCATCATACTATCTCAAGTAAGAGTTATGCAAGCTTGCAGCAGAAAATGATAGATAAATATACTAATATTTATTTTTAATTTTTATTTACCATGAAATATGATTATTTATATTATTTTATTTTAAAAAAAATTGTAGTAAAAAGAAATTGGAACTAAGGATCCTATTCTTAGGTCATACCTATGGAAAGCTGCACACAAAAGAAAGGATAGTCGTTATATCAATGCAGCCTCTGAAGAGCATGGGACCAGGATTGTAAGTAATTTGAATTTTGCTCTCATACAAATTAAAATAATTGAATATGTATATTTAAATTTTTTTTATTTTTGTATAAGATGAGTTGGCCGCATAGGCTACCCAAGGCACGATTCATCTTGAAGGTAGGAGTGATCTGTTTGCTATGGCTTACGAGGAGCTAGAGCATCCTAGAAGAGTTAGAGTTGGGGAAAACTTTCAGACAATAACTTTTTGCGATAATTTTTTTTTTAAATAAGATAATATAAATAATCATATTTCATGGTAAATACAATTAAAAAATAAATATTAGTATATTGATCTACCATTTCCAGCTCCAAGCTTGCATAACCTTTCCTTGAGGTAGTATGATGGTATTTCTGACTCTTTGCCCTCTCTACAGCTGTGCGACTTTTATTCTATATAAGATATTAATATATATTATAATTATTAATTTCAGATAATTCACATGACTTTAAAAATAATATTATGTACCTAAATTTTTTTACTTTGACTTGTTGAAAATTTTTCATCATGGCGTGCTTCAGTAGATTTATATTTTAGTCACTTTAAAAAAATAAAAAAATTAATAACAAAGAAAATTTTTAAAATTATAACATTAACATAACAAAGTATTATACCTGATCATTATGAGAAACAAGCCATGTGGGCTAAGGAATAATATATCTCAATGTTTCACCAATTATTTTCTTATCATCAATTGAAAAAACGATACTAGCAGACTCATCAATTACATAATCAACAATGACTGTACATGTTACATCACCCATTGATAATGCATGTACAACAGGAGCAATTGGATTCACCACTCTCTCATAGGCGACCACATTATTAGGAGTAACACAAGCAATCAAGCAATGTATTTCCTATGATATAAATTTATAAAATGTAACTAAATGGTATAAAATTTTATTTAGAAATAATATATAAATAATACCTCAACTAATACAGTAGATAGGCTTGGGTTACCTCCCATTAAAGAACCTGATACGCTCGCCATCGGACTTGTCTGGGTAGATCCACACCCTCTTATTACTATTTCTTTTAACAATGTCATGTCTTCCTCAAGGCGAGAGATATATTGTTGCTGCTTATTGTTCTCCTCTCTCAACTGCTGAATATCAGCAGCAGTGGCAGAACTAAACGATCTTCCTCTCATTTTCTCCTTAAAAAAAGAAGTTATTGTCTAAAATTTTTCCCCAACTCTAACTCTTCTAGGATGCTCTAGCTCCTCGTAAGCCAAAGCAAACAGATCATTGCTACCTTTAGGATGAATCGTGCCTTGGGTAGCCTATGTGGCCAACTCATCTTATACAACAATTAAATAATTTTAAATATACATATTCAATTATTTTAATTTATATGAGAACAAAATTCAAATTACTTACAATCCTGGTCTCAAGTTTTTAAGAGGCTGCATTGACATAACGACTATTTTTATTTTTGGGTGCAGCTTTTCATAGGTATGACCTAGGAATAGGATCCCCAGTTCCAATTTCTTTTTGCTACAATTTTTTTTTTAAAATAAGATAATATAAATAATCATATTTCATGGTAAATACAAATAATAAATAAATATTAGTATATTTATTTACCATTTCCTGCTCCAACCTTGCATAACCTTTCCTTGAGGTAGTATGATGGTATTTCTGACTGTTTGCCTTCTCTACAGTTGTGCGACTTTCATTCTACATAAGATATAAATATATATTATAATTATTAATTTCAGATAATACATATGACTTTAAAAATAATATTATGTACATGATTTGTTTTACTTTAACTTGTTGAAAATTTTTATCATGGAGTGCTTCGGTAGATTTACGTTTTTGTCACTTTAAAAAAATAAAAAAATTAATAAGAAAGAAAATTTTAAATCTATAACATTAATATAACAAAGTATTATACCTGATCATTATGAGAAATAAGTCATGTGAGCTAAAAAATAATATATCTCAATGTTTCACCAATTGTAGTCTTATTATCAATTTAAAAAATGAGACTAGCAGACCCATCAATTACATGATCAATAATAACTGTACATGTTCCATCAGCCATTGATAATACATGTACAATAGTAGCAACTGGATTCACCACTCTCCCATGGGCGATCACATTATTAGGAGTAACACAAGCAATCAAATAATTCATTTCCTATGATAAACGTTTACAAAATGTAACTAAAATCACAATATAAATAAAATTTTATTTAGAAATAATATATAAATAACACCTCAATTTATACAGGAGGTGGGCTTGGATTGCCTCCCATAAAGTACCTGATACGCTCGTCATCGGACTTGCTTGAGTAGATTCATATTCTCTTATTACTATTTCTTTTAACAATGTCATATATTCCTCAAGACGAGAGATATATTGCTGCTGCTTAATATTCTCCTCTCTCAACTGCTGAATATCAACAGCAGTGGCAGAACTAGACGATCTTCCTCTCCTATTTTCCATAAAAAATAGAAGTTATTGTCTGAAATTTTCCCCCAACTCTAACTCTTCCAGAATGCTCTGGCTCCTCGTAAGCCATAGCAAACAGATCACTCCTACCTTCAAGATGAATCGTGCCTTGAGTAGCCTATGCGGCCAACTCATTTTATACAAAAATAAAAGAATTTTAAATATACATATTCAATTATTTTAATTTGTATGAGAGCAAAATTCAAATTACTTACAATCCTGGTCCCAAGCTCTTCAGAGGCTGCATTGATATAACGACTATCCTTTCTTTTGTGTGCAGCTTTTCATTGGTATGACCTAGGAATAAGACCCTTAGTTCCAAATTCTTTTTGCTACAATTTTTTTTTTAAATAAGATAATATAAATAATCATATTTCATAGTAAATACAAATAAAAAATAAATATTAGTATATTGATCTACCATTTCCTGCTCCAAACTTGCATAACCTTTCCTTAAGGTAGTATGATGGTATTTCTGACTCTTTGCCTTCTCTACAGCTGTGCGATTTTTATTTTATATAAGATATTAATATATATTATAATTATTAATTTCAGATAATACACATGACTTATGTGCCTGAATTTTTTTACTTTAACTTGTTGAAAATTTTTCATCATGGCGTGCTTCAGTAGATTTACATTTTTGTCTCTTTAAAAAAATAAAAAAAGTTAATAACAAAGAAAATTTTAAAACTATAACATTAATATAATAAAGTATATACCTGATCATCATGAGAAATAAGCCATGTGGGCCAAGGAATAATATATCTCAATGTTTCACCAATTATTATCTTATCATCAACTGAAAAAATGAGACTAGCAGACCAATCAATTACATGATCAACAATGACTGTATATATTCCATCACTCATTGATAATGCATGTACAACAGGAGCAATTGGATTCACCACTCTCCCATGGGCGACCACATTATTAGGAGTAACACAAGCAATCAAGCAATGCATTTCCAATGATATAAATTTATAAAATGTAATAAAATCACAATATAAATAAAATTTTATTTTGAAATAATATATAAATAACACCTCAATTTATACAGGAGGTGGGCTTGGGTTGCCTCCCATTAAATAACCTGATACGCTCGCCATCGGACTTGCTTGGATAGATTCATACCGTCTTATTACTATTTCTTTTAACAATGTCATATATTGCTCAAGGCGAGAGATATATTGCTGCTGCTTAATATTCTCCTCTCTCAACTGCTGAATATCAACAGCAATGGTAGAACTAGATGATCTTCCTCTCCTATTCTCTATAAAAAATAGAAGTTATTATCTGAAATTTTGCCCCAACTCTAACTCTTCCAGGATGCTCTGGCTCCTCGTAAGCCACAGCAAACAGATCACTCCTACCTTCAGGATGAATCGTGTCTTGGGTAGCCTATGTGGCCAACTCATCTTATACAAAAATAAAAAAAATTTAAATATAAATATTCAATTATTTTAATTTGTATGAGAGCAAAATTCAAATTACTTACAATCCTGGTCCCATGCTCTTCAGAGGCTGCATTGATATAACGATTATCCTTCTTTTGTGTGCAGCTTTCCATAGGTATGACCTAAGAATAGGATACTCAGTTCCAATTTCTTTTTGCTACAATTTTTTTTAAAATAAGATAATATAAATAATCATATTTCATAATAAATACAAATAAAAAACAATATTAGTATATTGATCTACCATTTCCTGCTCCAAGCTTGCATAACCCATCCTTGAGGTAATATGATGGTATTTCTGACACATTACCCGCTCTATAGCTGTGCGACTTTTATTCTATATAAGATATTAATATATATTATAATTATTAATTTCAGATAATACACATGACTTCAAAAATAATATTATGTACCAGAATGTTTTTACTTTGACTTGTTGGAAATTTTTCATTATGACGTGCTTCAGAAGATTTATATTTTTGTCTCTTTAAAAAAAATTTAATAACAAAGAAAAATTTAAAACTATAACATTAATATAACAAAATATTATACCTGATCATCATGAGAAATTAGCTATGTGAGCCAAGGAATAACATATCTCAATGTTTCACCAATTATTGTCTTATCATCAATTGGAAAAACGAGACTAGCAGACTCATTAATTACATGATCAACAATGACTGTACATGTTCCATCACCCATTGATAATGCATGTACAATAGTAGCAACCGGATTCACCACTCTCCCATGGGCGATCACATTATTAGGAGTAACACAAGCAATCAAGCAATGCATTTTCTATGATATAAATTATAAAATGTAACTAAAATCACAATATAAATAAAATTTTATGTAGAAATAATATATAAATAATACCTCAACTAATACAGGAGGTGGGCTTGGGTTGCCTCTCATTAAAGAACCTGATATGCTCGCCATCCGACTTTCTTGGGTAGATCCACACCCTCTTATTACTTTAACAATGTCATATCTTCCTCAAGGCGAAAAATATATTTCTGCTGCTTATTGTTCTCCTCTCTCAACTGCTGAATATCAGCAATAGTGGCAGAACTAGACGATCTTCCTCTCCTATTCTTCTTAAAAAATAGAAGTTATTGTCTGAAATTTTCTCCTAACTCTAACTCTTCGAGGCTGCTCTGGCTCCTCGTAAGCCAAAGCAAACAGATAACTCCTACCTTCAGGATGAATCGTGCCTTGGGTAGCCTATGTTGCCAACTCATCTTATACAAAAATAAAAGAATTTTAAATATACATATTCAATTATTTTAATTTGTATGAGAGCAAAATTCAAATTACATACAATCATGTTCCCAAGCTCTTTAGAGGTTGCATTAATATAACGATTATCCTTTTTTTGTGTGCAGCTTTCCATTGGTATGACTTAGGAATAGAATCCTCAGTTCCAATTTCTTTTTGCTACAATTTTTTTTTAAATAAGATAATATAAATAATCATATTTCATGAAAAATACAAATAAAAAATAAATATTAGTTTATTTATCTACCATTTTCTGCTCAAAGCTTACATAACTCTTCCTTAAAATAGTATGATGGTATTTCTGACTCTTTGCTCTCTCTATAATACGATATTAATATATATTATAATTATTAATTTCTGATAATACACAAGACTTCAAAAATAATATTATGTACCGAAATTTTTTTACTTTGACTTGTTGGAAATTTTTCATCATGGCATGCTTCAGTAGATTTACATTTTAGTCTTTTTAAAAAAATAAAAAAATAATAACAAAAATAATTTTAAAACTATAACATTAATATAACAAAGTATTAAACCTGATTATCATGCGAAATAAGCCATTTGGGCCAAGGAATTATATATCTTAATATTTCACTAATTATTGTCTTATCATCAACTGGAAAAACGAGACTAGAAGACCTATCAATTACATGATCAACAATGACTGTACATATTCCATCACCCATTGATAATGCATGTACAACTGGAGCAACTTGATTGACCACTCTCTCATGGGCGACCACATTATTAGGAGTAACATAAGTAATCAAGAAATGCATTCCCTATGTTATAAATTTATAAAATGTAACGAAAATCATAATATAAATAAAATTTTATTTAGAAATAATATATAAATAATACCTAAACTAATACAGGAGATGGGCATGGGTTGCCTCCCATTAAAGAACCTGATACGCTCGACATCGGACTTGCCTGGCTAGATCCACACCCTCTTATTACTATTTCTTTTTAACAATATCATATCTTCCTCAAGGCGAGAGATATATTGCTGCTGCTTATTGTTCTCCTCTCTCAACTGCTGAATATCAGCAGTAGTGGCAGAACTAGACGATCTTCCTCTCCTATTTTCCTTAAAAAAAGAAGTTGTCTAAAATTTTTCCCCAACTCTAACTCTTCTAGGATGCTCTGGTTCCTCGTAAGCCAAAGCAAACAGATCACTGCTACCTTCAGGATGAATCGTGCCTTGGGTAGCCTATGTGGCCAACTCATCTTATACAAAAAAAATATACATATTCAATTATTTTAATTTGTATAAGAACAAAATTCAAATTACTTACAATCCTGGTCTCAAGGTCTTCAGAGGCTGCATTGACATAACGACTATTCTTTTTTTTGGGTGCAGCTTTTCATAGGTATGACCTAGAAATAGGATCCTCAGTTTTAATTTCTTTTTTCTACAAATTGTTTTTTAAATAAGATAATATAAATAATCATATTTCATGATAAATACAAATAAAAAATAAATACTAGTATATTGATTTATCATTTCCTGCTTCAACCTTGCATAACCTTTCCTTGAGATAGTGTGATGGTATTTCTGACTTTTTGCTCTCTCTACAGCAATGCGACTTTTATTCTACATAAGATATTAATATATATTATAATTATTAATTTCAGAAAATACACATGACTTTAAAAATAATATTATGTACCTGAATTTTTTTACTTTGATTTGTTGAAAATTTTCTTCATGGAGTGCTTTAGTAGATTTACGTTTTTGTCACTTTAAAAAAATAAAAAAATTAATAACAAAGAAAATTTTAAAACTATAATATTAATATAACAAAGTATTATACCAGATCATCATGAGAAATAAGTCATGTAGGCAGAGAAATAATATATCTCAATGTTTCACCAATTATTGTCTTATCATCAATTTAAAAAATGAGACTAGCAGACCCATCAATTACATGATCAACAAAGACTGTACATGTTCCATCACCCATTGATAATGCATGTACAACAGAAGCAACTGGATTAACCACTCTCCCATGGGCGATCACATTATTAGGAGTAACACAAGCAATCAAGCAATGTATTTTCTATGATATAAATTATAAAATACAACTAAAAGCACAATATAAATAAAATTTTATTTAGAAATAATATATAAATAATACCTCAACTAATACAGGAGGTGGGCTTGGGTTGCCTCCCATTAAAGAACCTCATACGCTCGTCATCCGACTTTCTTGGGTTGATCCACACCCTCTTATTACTTTAACAATGTCATATCTTCCTCAAGGCGAAAGATATATTGCTGCAGCTTATTGTTCTCCTCTCTCAACTGCTGAATATCAACAGCAGTGACAGAACTAGACGATCTTCCTCTCCTATTTTCCTTAAAAAAATAGAAGTTATTGTCTAAAATTTTCCCCTAACTCTAACTATTCCAGGATGCTCTGGCTCGTCGTAAGCCAAAGCAAACAGATCACTCCTACCTTCAGGATGAATTGTGCCTTGGGTAGCCTATGTGGCCAACTCCTCTTATACAAAAATAAAAGAATTTTAAATATACATATTCAATTATTTTAATATGTATGAGAGCAAAATTCAAAATACTTACAATCCTGGTCCCAAGCTCTTCAGAGGCTACATTGATATAACGACTATCCTTTCTTTTGTGTGCAGCTTTCCATAGGTATGACCTACGAATAGGATCCTCAGTTCCAATTTTTTTTGAAATTTTTTATTTAAAATAAGAAAATATAAATAATTATATTTCATGGTAAATATAAATAAAAAATAAATATTAGTATATTGATCTATCATTTCCTGCTCCAAGCTTGCATAACCCTTCCTTGAGGTAGTATGATGGTATTTCTGACTCTTTGCCTTCTCTACAGCTGTGCGATTTTTATTCTATATAAGATATTAATATATATTATAATTATTAATTTCAGATAAGACACATAACTTTAAAAATAATATTATGTACCTAAAGTTTTTTTACTTTGACTTGTTGGAAATTTTTCATCATGACGTGCTTCAGTAGATTTAAATTTTAGTCACATTAAAAAAATAAAAAAATTAATAACAAAGAAAATTTTTAAAACTATAACATTAACATAACAAAGTATTATATCTGATCATTATGAGAAATAAGCCATGTGGGCCAAGGAATAATATATCTCAATGTTTCACCAATTATTTTGTTATCATCAATTAAAAAAAACGAGACTAGCAGACCCATCAATTATATGATCAACAATGACTGTACATGTTCCATCACCACTTGATAATGCACGTACAACAGGAGCAACTGGATTCACTACTCTCTCTTAGGCGACCACATTATTAGGAGTAATACAAGCAATCAAGTAATGCATTCCCTATGATATAAATTTATAAAATGTAATTAAAATCACAATATAAATAAAATTTTATTTAGAAATAATATATAAATAGTACCTCTACTAATACAGGAGGTGGGCTTGGGTTGTTTCCCATAAAAGAACCTGATACGCTCGCCATCGGACTTGCCTAGGTAGATCCATATCCTCTTATTACTATTTCTTTTAACAATGTCATATCTTCCTCAAGGTGAGAGATATATTACTACTGCTTAATGTTTTTCTCACTCAATTGCTGAATATCAGCAGCAGTGACAGAACTAGACGATCTTCCTCTCCTATTTTCCTTAAAAAAAAGAAGTTATTATTTGAAATTTTCCCCCAACTCTAACTCTTCTAGGATGCTCTAGCTTCTTGTAAGCCAAAGCAAATAGATCACTCCTATCTTCGGGATGAATCGTGCCTTGGGTAGCCTATGTGGCCAACTCATCTCATACAAAAATAAAAAAATTTAAATATACATATTCAATTATTTTAATTTGTATGAGAGCAAAATTTAAATTACTTATAATTCTGGTCTCAAGCTGTTCAGAGGCTACATTGATGTAACGATTATTCTTACTTTTGCGTGCAGCTTTTCATTGGTATGACCTAAGAATAGGATCCTCAGTTCCAATTTCTTTTTGCTACAATTTTTTTTTAAATAAGATAATATAAATAATTATATTTCATGGTAAATACAAATAAAAAATAAATATTAGTATATTGATCTACCATTTCCTGCTCCAAGCTTGCATAACATTTCCTTAAGGTAGTATGATGGTATTTCTGACTCTTTGCCCTCTCTACAGCTGTGCGACTTTTATTCTTTATAAGATATTAATATATATTATAATTATTAATTTCAGATAATACACATGATTTAAAAATAATATTATGTACCTTTTTTTTTACTTTGACTTGTTGAAATTTTTTCATCATGCCGTGCTTCAGTAGATTTATATTTTAGTCACTTTAAAAAAATATAAAAAATTAATAACAAATTTTTTTTTTAAAAGTATAACATTAACATAACAAAGTATTATACCTGATCATTATGAGAAATAAGCCATGTGGGCTAAGGAATAATATATCTCAATGTTTCACCAATTATTTTCTTATCATCAATTGAAAAAAACGAGACTAGCAGACCCATCAATTACATAATCAACAATGATTGTACATGTTCCATCACCCATTGATAATGCATGTACAATAGGAGCAATTAAATTCACCACTCTCACATAGGCGACCACATTATTAGGAGGAACACAAGCAATCAAGCAATGCATTCCCTATGATATAAATTTTTAAAATATAACTAAAATCACAATATAAATAAAATTTTATTTAGAAATAATATAGAAATAATACCTATACTAATACAGGAGGGGGGCTTGGGTTGCTCCCCATAAAAGAACCTGATACGCTCGTCATCGGATTTGCCTGGGTAGATCCATACACTCTTATTACTATTTCTTTTAACAAT
>KZ451978.1:683306-750353 GCA_002786265.1 Apostasia shenzhenica
ATTTACTTTTATTATAAAATTTATATATTTTTATTATTTTTGAGATTTTATTGTGAGATGAAATAGTTTCTAAATTAATATTCATCCAAATAAAAATAAATTAAAGTAGATTCAAAATTAGTTTCAAGCCACTTTTCATCCAAATAAAATTTAAATTTGAAGCTGCTTTATTTATCTGAAATCGCTTCAAACTTTAAATCCGATTCTATTTATTTTGAATATGAATCCGCTGTCAAACAGGCCCTTAGTTCCAATTTCTTTTTGCTACAATTTTTTTTTTAAATAAGATAATATAAATAATCATATTTCATGGTAAATACAAATAAAAAATAAATATTGGTATATTGATCTACCATTTCCTGCTCCAAACTTGCATAACCTTTCCTTAAGGTAGTATGATGGTATTTTTGACTCTTTGCCCTCTCTACAGCTGTGCGACTTTTATTCTATATAAGATATTAATATATATTATAATTATTAATTTCAAATAATACACAAGACTTCAAAAATAATATTATGTACCTGAATTTTTTTACTGACTTGTTGAAAATTTTTCATCATGGCGTGCTTCAGTAGATTTATATTTTAGTCATTTTAAAAAAATAAAAAAATTAATAACAAAGAAAAATTTTAAAACTATAACATTAACATAACAAAGTATTATACCTGATCATTATGAGAAAAAAGTCATGTGGGCTAAGGAATAATATGTCTCAATGTTTCACCAATTATTTTCTTATCATCAATTGAAAAAGCGAGACTAGCAGACCCATCAATTACATAATCAATAATGACTGTACATGTTCCATCACCCATTGATAATGCATGTACAACAGGAGCAACTGGATTCACCACTCTCTCATAGGCGACCACATTATTAAGAGTAACACAAGCAATCAAGCAATGCACTCCCTATGATATAAATTTATAAAATGTAACTAAAATTACAATATAAATAAAATCTTATTTAGAAATAATATATAAATAATACCTCTACTAATACAGGACGGGGGCTTGGGTTGCTTCCCATACAAGAACCTGATACGCTCGCCATCGGACTTGCCTGGGTAGATCCATACACTCTTATTACTATTTCTTTTAACAATGTCATATCTTCCTCAAGGTGAGAGATATATTACTGCTGCTTAATTGTTTCCTCTCTCAACTGCTGAATATCAGCAGGAGTGACAGAACTAGATGATCTTCCTCTCCTATTCTCCTTAAAAAAAAGAAGTTATTGTTTGAAATTTTTCCCCAACTCTTACTCTTCCAGGATGCTCTGGCTCGTCGTAAGCCAAAGCAAACAGATCACTCCTACCTTCGGGATGAATCGTGCCTTGGGTAGCCTATATGGCCAACTCATCTTATACAAAAATAAAAGAATTTTAAATATACATATTCAATTATTTTAATTTGTATAAGAGCAAAATTCAAATTACTTACAATCCCAGTCCTAAGCTCTTCAGAGGCTGCATTGATATAACGACTATCCTTTCTTTTGTGTGCAGTTTTCCATAGGTATGACCTCGGAATAGGATCCTTAGTTCCAATTTCTTTTTGCTACAAATTTTTTTTTAAATAAGATAATATAAAAAATCATAGTTCATGAAAAATATAAATAAAAAATAAATATTAGTATATTGATCTACTATTTTCTGCTCCAAGCTTGCATAACCCTTCCTTGAAGTAGTATGATGGTATTTCTGACTCTTTGCCCTCTCTACAGCTGTGTGACTTTTATTCTATATAAAATATTAATATATATTATAATTATTAATTTCAGATAATACACATGACTTCAAAAAAAATATGTATCTGAAATTCTTCAAAGATATGATAGTTGATCAATAAATTTCAATCCTATTTGGAGATGATATTATAGTCATCAAGAATAACATATCGAGCTTCTTCATCTTTCTCCTCGATAAATTTCTTATACATAAAGGATTTCCCCGTCCTCCATATCTTCCCCATATGAACAAATAATTTATCATGCAGCTCATCCACTCTATCAAATGTATTTTGCAAGAAAAATAATAAAAATATTAACATCTTAAATATTTTTAAAAAAATAAAGACAATACCTTACCGTTATTTGTTCTTACATTAACTGTTTTTTTTATTCTAGGACTTCACGCCAGTTAATGCATGAGATAGGGGTTTTATGTCGAACTACGACTCCCAAATAACTCATCAACTGATCTGTGTTTCTCCCAGGTATTGGTAAGTCATTGACTATCTCAATTATTAATTTTTCAGTATCCTTTTTATTTATTGTTAATTTCAATAATTGAGTCAAGCCTCCTTTTTTTCTTCGAGCTTGTAGAGGATGATTGGTGCGCTATTAAGCTGCAATTATATTAGTAACATACATTGATCAATAGGAAATTACAGAAGAAGAAAAAATAATACGAATGTAATAAAAATTTACCAGTTGCTATTCTTTGTATTTCTAGCAATTCATTTTTCGTTTCTTTCCAAATTTATTTACTAACTTAGTATCATCTTCACCTTCGATTACATAGGTAGAAGCCTCATCAGAATTATCATACATAATCATAGGCAGTTCATTTGTAAATCCGAACAACTCTTTGTAAGTAGTATCATTATTTTCATCTATCATAAATTTTGGCTTATGATTGAGGACGATTGACCATTATGGATTAGCAAGATCTTCAACATAGAAAACTTATTTAACTTGGTTTGCGAGAATGATACAATCATCTTTATGACCAATCCGATTAAAATTGACTAATGTAAAGCATCTCGCCAATTTTGCTCCTACCATTACTATTTACCCATAAGCATTTAAATAATGGAATACAAAACCAATATAATCAAGTTCCCATATCTCTTTAATAACACCAAAGTAGCACAAATCACCCATATGAGGATTTTTATCTTTTGTACTTGATATTTGCATTGTTTGAGCAATTAAAGAAACCTCATTATTCTGAACAACTTGTTTGTTGTCTCATTCTTTAGTGAAAAAGCGATATACATTGATAATATATCCATCGTACTTCACCACACAGTGATTTGGTAGAAATGCTAAATACTTCAATGACTTATTGATGTTAGCACTTTCTATTTCATATAATAATGTAGATATACGACAGCCAAACCATTCAATGAACTCTTTGATATACATATTCTGAATTCATATCTCATTTCGTGCATTTAAAGGATTATCACTTCGTAATTGTTCTTTGTGCTCTTCAATATAAGAATCCACAACCACTAAATTACGCAAAACATACAAATGTGTCTGCCTTAACATGTTAATATCTACAACATGAGACTTCCCTGATGTAATGCCTCTCTCGTACTTGTCAACTGTGGTATGATCAATGGAAACTCTAATTGGGTTAATATTATGTAAGTATTCATTACAAAATTCTACGACCTCTTCAGTGACATAGTTCTCAATCATGCAAGCTTCTGGCCTGTAACAATTACGAACATATCATTTGAGTATTTTCATATATCGCTCAAAAGGATACATCTACCGCAAAAAAATTGATCCATAGAGTTGTACCTCTTACTAAATGAACTATTAAGTGTACCATGATATCAAAAAATGAAGGTGAAAAGAACATCTCTAACCCGCAAATTATTTTAATAATACAAACTTGAAGAACATCTAACTTGAGAGGATCTACAGTTTTAGCACATAAAAAGTTGAAGAAGAAACATAATCTCGTTATTACACTTCGAAGTTTAGCATCCAAACTGCCTCTGATAGCTACAGGTAATAATTGTTGCATTAACACGTGACAATCATGCAATTTTAAATTAATTAATTGATTTACGTGACTTTTCAAGTTTGAAGAATAACCATCTGGCACTTTTAACTCGTACAAAATCTTACAGAATCGCTTCTTCTCCTCTTTCGTGAATATATAACATGCATGTGGAAGACATGTTCGGCTGCCATAAACTTTAGGAGCAAGCTGCTGTCGAATTTTCATACTAACCATATCTAATCGTGCATTTATACTATTTTTACTTTTTTCAACGGCATTTAATAGTGTACCAATAATAATATCACAAATATTTTTTTCTATATGCATGACGACTCTCAGGACTCTCTTTTTCGGTGTTTCTTGGTATTGCCTACATCCTGCGTCAACAGTCTTACAATTTATAGATCAACAAATTATACAAGCAACATCGAGTCGGATCATGCCATGCACTAGCTCCAGCATCTACATAACGAAGAAATGAAAACAAAATATAGATTACATAAATTGTCAAAAAAAAAAAACAGAGAAAAAGAAAAATTATTAGACTTAAGAATGAAATCCTACATCTCTTAAACTCTGCATCTCTATTAAGAAATTGTCTCATATATTTTGAGAAAAATTAGCTCGATGTCCTCCTCTTCATGCAGCATGCAGCAAGCCAAAAAGAGCATGTAAGCTCCCCATGGACCTTTTTGGCTGGTTGCACCAAGCTTCTAGGGTTTTGATGGAGATGGAGAAGCTGGAGGCTTGAAATCTGGATACTGTAGACAGAAAAAAAAAAAAACGCTTAGTGCATAATGAGGCTAAAGTGAGGGAAAACTACGGCTGTCGTTCCGCAAAGTTTATGCCAGCTTCAATCAACTCAAATTTAATGGAGAAGAATTATGCTCAACTTGGACAAAAAACGAGAGCTAATTTCAACTTGAAATCAGAGTTTTACATAAAATCTAGTATGAGAAAACTTGGCCTAGCTTTCTCGGACATTTAGCTTGTTAATCAAGTTGAGGTTAACTCACTCGAATAAATTTCGAGCGTATTTGAGATATATTTATACATGTTCACAAGACAATATTATAGTTTTATTGCATAAGGGATGGAATAACTAGTTGTCCTCATGACCCCAAAATTGTCTTATGAAAACTGAGTTTCGAATGAATTTCAAGGCTCACTACTGCCAGCCATACGAAAAACATAAAGAAGAAGGATAGAAGAGTACGTATGGGTAAGGTGAAAGAGGTCTCGGCCCGCTAATCAACACTGTTTTTTCGAGTTCTGATCTGGGAACTGAATTGACTGCCAGATTAGCTTCTGTTGCAGCGTCTTCTTTGGATTCAGCTTCTGATTTGACAACGGAACTGTGACTCTGTTCAGAAGTAATAATCGGAGAAGTCTCTGAAATATCATCTGACGGAACTGGTAGACGCAATTGAGAGCTACTTGCTGATGGCAGCAGTGCCTTCCCAATCGTCTAAGAATATCTATGTAATCAGTAACCAAAGTGCTATAAAATAACTGATTCTTGGAGAGAAGATAAGCAGATGATATTTTGTGCTGGAATGTAGTTAACCATTAAGTTCTAAATCTTCATCCAAGTTTTATATCAGAAAATACAAATCAAGCAATCATAAGAGCTACGTTATGCCCATTTTGATAGAAGTTTTAGGACATAGATGCAAAAAGTCTTTCTTCTCTGATTTTCTTTTGAGAATTTGTGCAGATTTTGATAAATTATTTAAAACCAAGGACTTCAAGAAAAATGGAATTAAAAGTAAACAAATTAAACTAGTTAACAAATTTGAATACTTTACTATCAAAAGAAGGCATTTTTACCTTTTTAGCAAGTAGTTTAAATAAGTAGTAAAATTCTATTTGTTAGTGAAGTTGGGAGAAAGGATAATATTTTACATAGAAACTTGGTTGATTATCAAGTTTAAGAAAGTGTACCTTTATCTCATCGACAAGCTCCTTGGGAGCAACCTTGGTATTCAAGAATTCGTCAACTTGCTGTAGTGTCACCTTGCGATCCTAACAACACAAAATACAATTTTGATTTCCAATTGTGAAAAACTCAATGCATCTGAAGTGAACTTAGGAGATTTCAAAAAACTAGTAGGAAAAAAAAAACAAAAACAAACTTCTGCAAATAAGAGTTTCTTGGTGATCAGCTGAAAAATAGCAGCAGAACCCAATAGTTGAAGTAAAGTTTCCACCTGCAGCAAAGTATTTGAACATTTTACATGATTAACTTACTAGAATATGGATAGTAACGTTTAAAGATCTAAATTATGTTTGAAACTCAAGAATCACTTGATAAAACCACAAATTTGCTCTATCTAAAATTAACTCAATTTTTATTTAAAAAAAAAATTGACTCAATTTTGACTCTGAAGGCAACTCAACCAGAAGGGAATCAATTCCATTTAAAATTGACTTGATATATGAAAATTCATATGTACTTAAGCACAAAATATTTATATAAAGTGTTTAATATGTATAGCACTGTTACACACTGTGTATGAAACAACTTAAAAATATGCAAACATATATAAACATACATTCAATTAATAGTATATGTATAATATCTACAATATTTTTTCATTAAAAATAAAAAGCATCTAACTTGGCTCCAATCAACTTGGAACTAGGATTAAAACCAATCGATTTTTAATCGACTCAGCTCATACTCGTCTCGATATTGAAAAGAGTCTTTTTTGAAAGCCATCAACTCAGTCGAACTCAACTCTATGTCTGCACTAACAAATTGTTCTTTCAATAGCAACAGCAAGCAAAAACAAAGGGGATTTACCTCTGTGAAGGCAAACAAACCCAGGCCTGTGGCAGCTGCAACACCAATAGCAACAGGCACGCTAACAGATGTGTCCTGAACATGACTAATACGGCTGTTAACATGACCAAATAGTTTACAAGTACCCATATAGTAAGGAAGTTTATTGGTAGTAAGGAGAAGTTTGCAAACTTAAATTGTTGAAATAGCCTTATGATGCAAATATTAAACATTCACATAATAAGTTCCCACCTCTTTTCACACTTGACTTTAATAAGAAAGTTAATTTAAGAGGCAAGCTCATAATTTCTATGTTAAGTCTCCCCACATTCATGAACATGCCAAAATTCTCCAAGCAGAAAAAAAAATGAACTAGACTCATTGACTTATAGAAACTTACACCAAGTGAACTAGAAAGCGAATCTCTGAGTTCACCAAAATCAAGAGAAAGTGTCTTTTTAGGAGGCAACCAAGGAAGCCCACTATTCTGCACAAAGAATTTGCAAATAAGTTATTCAGGATAATAGTAGATTCAATGACCAATCCTTAGGAATGTTTAACGATGGACAGTTTGTTTGTCAAAGAACAACCTTCCATCCCCGAGCACCTTCAGCACCATCCTTTATTGCGAAAGCAGCTTTAAAACCATTAGTGGTCGCCAACTCAGCAACCAGTTCAGAGTTTCCATCAAACCTAGCTTCAACCAAAACATTCTCAAACTGGGGGAGAGAACTTTTACATGAAGAAATTCTATAGTAAAACTTAAAAGTTACTAGTTTACCTAATTATCTGGACTTTTTAGAGCTCAAATGCTACAGTAGCATTCCAAAAATATAACACTACTGCAATCAACGAAGACAAAAATTCTCACAAAAAATCATCTATGCAGTGTATTCTTGTTGACATGTGGAGGCTGAAGAGAAAATCCCAACAAAACAGGAGGTAGATCCTAGTCGAAAGCACCTAAGTCGCAACATTCATCCATCCCTATAACAAAGAGATAACTGAAGAAAGAAACAAAAAATAGTACAACATAGAGCATAATAAGGAAACATAGATTTAAGGAGGTTCGGAGAGATGCTCCTATGTCTACTGTCAAGCCAATCCCAAGGAAGATCCACTAAACCAAGAAAACTTAGATTCACTAGGGGCGAGTACAAAGCTTCTAAAGTATACATAAAGAAAGAGGAAAATGGAGGATGAGGACGATAGTCTGGGTTAAATTTGTTGGAGGAGATCGCGCTCTTTTTTGAGGAGACGAATTCTGGCATTAGAAGGAAGAGAAATACAAGCTAGTGAGGAAGAAGGATATTCCCTGTAGATCACTAAATGAACATGGGGAGAGGCATCATGGTGACTAGGAGAAGTAGTGGCTTGTTCTCCACTAGTTTGTTAGGATAAAGACTGGACCTCTACTGGGCTAACACCATGTGGCCACTATATTGCCTGAATAAGTTGGAGGCATAACAGCAATCTTAGATCTTCAAAATGAGAGATGATTTGGGTGAGGATCATAAGTGAAGAATAATAGATGACTTTGATCGCTCTATGTGTAGTGAGTAAACTGTGTGGATTTTCTATGGATAGGCCAAGACTCAATATTCATGTTGAACTTTAAAATGCATGACGTCTCATGATAACTAGCAAATCATACTCTTATGTAAGTATCCACTACTTGTTGGTGACCTAGTTGGTCTTAACGATATCATAAGACCACGATTAAGAAGATGTCATAAGACTACGATTAAGGCTCACCTAAGTGGGAAGCTTGGCCATGTCAGTTTGAACTTGGCTTGGCTTAACTATTGACCAATCATTTGACTTTTCCAACCATCCGTTTTGAATTATTTGCCAAGTGAATAGTTAGGATTGTAGGATCGATTTAAATGACAAACATTCAATACCCCAACTAAACAGGTGTTGTGACAACACAAGACTAAAGAGGGCAAAGAGTGATCACCAGGGTGATATCTATATGATTGAATTGAAATCACCTGGATAAGGAGCGGCTCTTAATATGCTCAAAGGCGATAGAAGGATCAAGTGGCTGGGAAGTAGGCTAAAAATGAGAATCTACTTCTGATTTCTCGTATGAAGGAAGAGATGCAGAAGCAAGTCTATGATGAAATGGAGAGAAGGGTGGCTAAGAAGGCCAAAGAAGTTTAGAAGTCTAGTGAAGAGCAAATCAAGCAGATTTGTGAAGAGGAATGCACAGAGACCATAGACGATGCTCAAAATCTTGATAATGCCTCGACAGAGAAGATGGAGGTTCACATGTTTCTCATTCGAGCCGAGGTAGCTAACGGCCAGCCACAGAGTACAATAAAAGTTCAGAGTGTCGCCAGTAGGCCAGTCAAATGAGTAAGGGTTTTTGGGTCTCCTAGCTTTGGGTAAGGTGGGCCTTCAGAAATTTGCAGATTTGAAGCCCGCTTACTACGTGTGCTAAATCAAGAGTCTGGTTACAAGTGTCCTTTCATCGACATGGAGGATGAAGAGATCCCCTAATTAGTGGAGTACCTTGAATCACAAAAAGCAAAGGAGGCTAAGGAAGCCAAGGATGAGAGATCAAGAATTATATTATGATTGGCTCATTCATTTATATCTTAATATCACAACTAAAAACATTTAAAGTGGCAAAGGAAAATGCTTAAGTTCCTCTAGATTGTTCTCGTATTTCATTTCCTTCATCTTTGTGCTTTTTTTTGGTTAACTCAATAGCCTTCGATTTAGGACTATGAGACCATGCTTTCTCGACCCTCAAATTAGCAAGAGGATGCCATTCGCTCAAACAAAGTAGGGGGTATAGATAAGCATTACTGGGAGCTACACTATTTAGCCCAAATTGGGGCATAGAACTCATTGTTAACCCTTTTGTGATACAAATGAGTCAAATATGACTACAGATCCATACCTATTTATCCCAAACTAAATGAAAGAATAAGCCTATACTAGCCATGACAGAGGAGTGTGAGGGTCCTCTAAGTCAGCTAGGACCAATTGTTTTTAGAACAAAGTTAAAGGAGATACCCATATAGTGGAGGTTTTTTGGATAGCAGAGTGTACTAAAACCTTATTAGCAAATTAAGCATCCCCAATGATAAAATCGTTTTCTAGGCTGAGTCGTTCTAATTCTTAGGGGCAGTGATTCCATGCAAATCCACAGCGACAGAGTTCTGCATGGACCACTGCTTCGTCAGGAGGGACCATGGTTGCCTAGGGTGGATTCACGTTCATGGAGTGAGTCCGATCATTAGCGCTTAGGTTTGCCTCTTTAGACCATAAGCCATCATAAAATAATGGGCAAGCAAATCTTGAGTCAACCAAGTTCTCCTAGGGATTATTTGCACCGTGTATCCCAAAAAGCAGACAAGCTTGTGAGGATAAGATCCCTCAAGCAAAGGACCTAAACCAAGCTTGTCAAACCTTTTTGACAAGGAAGTCAATGATTCAAATCAATAGATCAAATGCAAAGCTAGCCCTTGCTTCTCTTTATATAGGTCTCCATTAGAAGGGGACTTAATAAAATGGAGTTGAAGGATTAAAGAGGAGAGGAAACTCAGAGAGGCTATAGAAGAAGGTTCATCGAGTTTCATTCGCCTAAGTTGGCCGAGTGGAGGGGTTTAGATTCAGTGTACTACGGGATCAATAGAGATGCCTAGGGGAGTCCACCTTGACAAAGGCTTCAACTTACTCTTGCGGAGAAAAGAATGGCGTCATGGGTTACCAGTTAATTGCTTAGCTTGTGGCAATGAACTTAAAGTGTCCTTAAATATTATATGTTATGAGAGGCTACACACCTAGGTATTATTTATTAGGCATTCGAAGGGGACCTAGGTGTGCTTAAGGATGATGTTTTTGAAAGGGATGACTATGGAGGATGACTATGTACTTAAGGATGACTATGAGGCACCAATCAGTACTTGTTCTCTATCCCATGCTTAAACCTAATTTGGCAAGGTTTATCTTAGAGGTGAACGTGTGACTATGTTTACTGGAAAAGATGCCCACTTAGGTACCACTACCAATAGGAGAGGGCAATACCTGAGTGCATTAGCAATGAGCTTCCAACGACTTTGGGTGGATGCTCCAACTACCACATAGCTGGACTTTCCTAGAGCATAACTTGAGACGGGATGCATAAATGCATCTGTACCACAAGTTGCCTCTCACTTACCTTTCAACGAGGCTTTGGATGCTTCGAACGCACATAGCTTGATGGAGAGAAGGAGATTGATCAACTGAGCATACATTGCTCAGTCCAGTTGGTTACCATGTTTTTGTACTACATTATCGTGTTACTCCACCATATCAACTAAATGAATTCAAATGTGTGTTGTGCTAAAGTTTTGTAACAAATTTGTAATGGATGAGAGAAAAATATACAATGTAGAGTTTGATGCTATACTTCATTGTGTTGTGTACAGATGTGTTTACTATTTTGCTTTAAGTTTCTCCTTGTCATTTAGGATGTAAGTTTCTTGCTTTCTGTTGTCCCAAGTATTTTAGAAATAGAACTTCAAGACATCCCCATTGCACGTTCTCAGGAGGAGTTACGATACAACTCTATTAAATAGTAGCCATTTGGGCCTGCAACTGAATGGACAATGGTCTTTCTTAGTTTAGTTCTAGCTTGCCAATGCACAAGTTGCTCCTTGCAAGGTAGCACCTAAAATGGGAAAGGAGGAAGAAAAAAGAAAGGTAGATTTAGGGGAAACTCTCCTATTGCCAAATGTCTCCTCCCTATTATTGCTCTCTTTGTTCCTCTTCCTTCCGAATGATGGATGAGTGGTATTTATAAGCCATCAGAGTCCTAACTGGCAAGAATTGAAGAGATGTCTTCCTATAATTGCCAGGATCAAGTGAAAGTAGTGACATTTGTAGTGGATTTAATGCTCTAACAGTTGGTTGGAAAACTTATAGGATCATGTTACGTGTTTGTCTTAGACCCAGTTTACCAAGCGTATAGATGATAGAAAATTCGCAGATGCGAGGGCATACCTGCTAGCAAAAATACGCATCCATTCAGATGGAGGGAGTGAAGTTTATGATATAGTGGAGCAGAGGTATGAGGAGGAGCTTATCTATCTTTCAGTTGCTCATGTGAGGGGAACACTTGCTACTAGTAAGGGTACCCTATACTCGTAATATATGAGCATAAGACGCCAGCCACGAGTACTGAAAATGGTTCTAATGGATTCCTTGTGACTTCAATCTTTAGTTGTTTTATCCATGTAGTTGACTTGTTGATTGCAGAATGATCTGTAGGCCACGTGAGCAACTGAGTTTGAACTTGACTTGGCTTGACTATTCCATCTGTTTTGACAAATCTACAACATGAAAGGTTGGGGTTGTAGGGTAGGCTTAAATGACAAATAACTATATTTAAACATTTCATAACTGGTGTTACAAAGCATGTTCATGACTGAGAATGACATGAATTTGGGGAATTAGACAAGGAATGTGTAGTAATTCTGGCCAATAAAATATCACATTCAATTGATCTTTTATCTCAGTGACCTACCATGGTTTGCAAACAGAAATTAAGATAGTTCACAATGTTCAAGAATTTATGAAACAAGAAACAAAAATGCCATTCAATCTCAAACAAGTTCCAAAATTCAAATTGAAGAGCATCAGATTCAACGTTAAAAACAAATTCATTTAACCATACTTGTCAAAAACGAACAATACGGTGTTTCCTGGGTCCTTGAACTTCAAAGCGAGCTTCTTCAAAAATGCTGGCTTGTCTTCCCGTCGATATGGTATGGCCACCGCCGCATTCTTCAACTCACGCAAGTCCGGGCTCCCCGCCTCCTTCACTTCTCTTCCTTCTCTGATATCAAGCAACTGTGCATCGGCATCCTGAGCAAGCTTGGCGTAAGCCCTCTTCGCTGACTCCACTCCCCAGGGCTTCGCCTTACTCAATATCAGCGACAGAACAAGCGGAACCGCCACCACCGCAACTCCTCCACCGATGATCAAAGGGTTCTCCGATCCGTACTTGAGAACCCTGTCGAAGAATTCGGCGAGATCGAGGTCCTGTGAAAAGCCGACCACCTTGCGCACAGCCTCCTCGTAGGTGAGAGCTCCGGCGAAGCTCGCGACGCTGAAGGCGGAAGAGAAGGCCACCATTCCCTCTCCGATACCCCGAAGCACTGAAGCGCAAGGCTTCAATGGCGCGGAAGGGAGAAGAAGTCTTCTGGCCTCGTGCCCCTTCGCGGTGGTGGCGGAGATCTTGGGGAGAGATACTGAAGCGAGACAAGCGGCGTTGAGGACCTCCATGGCATTATTCTTAGGTGTATGTGAGTGCGAGGGAATCCTGCTGATCTTGAGAAATTTGAGAAGAAGGTTTAGTTGGTTCTCGATGGTCGGGGTGAAAGAGGAAGATGATGTGGAACGAGCGATGCGATGGCTTGTCAGCGAATTGTATGATGACACCTGGTTGAGCATGGATCAGAACAACTTGGCGGTCTGTGTGGCTGGAAATTGCCGGGTTTAAAGTCGGGCCGAATTCGAATGCATAATATGTATATTTGTCATTTGCTATTATTTGCTTACTGGTATATGAGAGAAAAAAAAAAGAGATTTACATACGAAACACTGAATTCATCATGAATTATATATTTTATAATCTTTTAGTAAATATTACACATATCACTCTTTTTACATTTCTATTGGGAACATTGAATTCATCATGAATTACGTATTTCACAATCTTTTAATAAATATTATACATATCACACTCTTTTTATATTTCTATTGTTACAATAAAAATATAAAACTCATAAGCAGGGTGTGATATGTGTAATATTTATTAAAAGATGATGAAATACGTAATTTGTGATGAATTTAGTGTTCTGCATGTAAATCCCAAAAAAAAACTTCAAGAATAAATACAATCCGAAGCAAATTTAAAGCAATTTTGATAAAGAACTAAATTCACTATCATTTAATTTTATTTGGATGAAATTAAATTATTTGATTTCAATTTCATCTCACAATATTATATTGCAGAAAAATTGAATTCAAAGTACGACCCAAACTAATAAATACCCAAGCACAGACAAATGCTCAGGGGCCGAGAAATTACAAGGAAAGGCCTAGATTTAATATGAGTTTGAAATAACAAATTAATTATGATAAAAAAAATTATATATATTTTTTAAGATATGCATGATGAAAAATAAACTTAATTATATTAAAAATTATATAATATAAGAATAAAAAAAATTATGTAGAATATAAATAAAATTGATTGAAAATTATGTATTAAAAATTATGTAAGATATAATATAAGGTAATTTTTTTATATTAAAACTTATATATTGATGATGAAAAATAAATTTTTACTTTACTTTAATCTTTTTAAAAGTTGTAGACTATGTATTAAAAGTTGAAGGCAATGACCAATGCGGCCTCCAAACAAATAGCATCTTAGGTTAAGCCCTCAAGGTAAAAGCAGCAAGAGCTTTATCGACCTACTTCTCCTAATCAGAGGCAGTCTAGTTCGAATAAGCAGCGGTTGCATTAGATATTTTAAGACAGTTTTTAATCATTGTAAAAAAACTTCTCTGTATTATTGCACCTAAAATCAAATACCAACCAGAACGAAGAACTTGACTCCTTCCTCCAAATTCTTCTTCTATAGTTATCTTTAATTTTCCATAGGCAACCCAACGATCATAAATAATAAAAAAGTTGTCACAATCTATCATAGCCATTACCCTTGCTGCTCGCTCCTCCGAAATTCACTTCCACCAATTGGCTCTGTTTGGCAATGGGCTAAAAATCATGGCTATAATTAGCCATGACCAAAATCTTAAATTTATTTTAAAAAAACTTAAAAAATTATTTTATATCTTATTTCACACAAATTTCAACATTAAACAATCACTTTATTTCTCATCAAACACAATTCTCAATAAATCAATCAATTTTATTTCATATCCTACACAATTTTTAATATAATCAACTTAATTTATTTTACATTATACACATTTTTCAAAAATAACTAAAAATTTCAACTAAATCTTCTTTTTTTTCTTATTACCAAACAGATAAGAGTGAGAGAAGCTACCACTTCAAACTCACCTTACAGAATATGACCTTCTTGGTTATGTCAATGGTACCAAAACCATCTCCTTTTCTCACAGTTATCGAGTTTATGCAATCAATCAAAAGCAAAGCTGATGAACTTGTCGTTCTTGGAGCACCATTAGATGATAAAAGATCTCATTGAAATAATACTTGTTGGACTCAATGATGATTATAAAGATCCCATCAATGTCATACAAGCTTGTGAGTATCTATATCATTCGATGAACTACATGAAAAGTGGTACACATTTGAAGCTCACCTCCGAGAAAAGAAGCCCATCAAAAAGTTAATTTCTAGGTACTGCTTATCCCACTAGCCAAGGCACATATGGTCATTATCCTCCCGGAGGACAATCGTCCTCGTTGCATCCCTCCAACATCAGCTGGCACTTACAATCCCCTACAAAATGGACAACAACTCCTCAACGGAGTAATAACTATCACGGTAATCGCCCTCCATGCCATTATCTGAGTTATAACAAATCTGCAGTGTTCAAAGTCATACGACCCGACAATGTCCCTCGCTTTACCTTAAGTATCAGCCAATGAACCCTACAATCCATACTAGTACCAAGATCTTTATTAAGCGGATGGCAGCTACAAACTCACTACACTACACGATATCCCCAATACCATGACTACTTGATAATGGTGCTTCTCATCAAGTCGCCTCCGACTGGAATAATTTATGCAGCATTCTCGATGATGTCATGATTGAAAATGGCATAAGACTATCCATCACACGCATCAGTTTTACTTCCCTCACTACTCCGACCTCGCATTTTATCTTATCTAATGTTCTTTGTGTGCATAGCATGCAAAATAAAATAACTTCTATTTCTCAATTTGTACGATACTAAAACTGCTAATTTCTATTCCTCATTAGATTGTACTTGTTGTTCACTAGATTGCATTTGTTAATTACTATATATGACAAATCATGTGCTTGTACAGATATGAAAGCAGATGCTTTAAGAATTTTGACGAGATTTAAATGACTTGTGGTGAAGAAATCCAAAAAAATGATAACTACTAATATTTCGAAGCTACTTAACACTATAAAGCTCTAGCCTCAGTAATAAGCTAATATGTTCAATTGAAAAAAGGACAAGCATCATAAGAAATTACTTTAGAGAGTGAAATAAGACAAATTAGAGGTCAATATTGATGTTTGCAATATATAAGAGTCAAACAAGTTAAACTCTGAACAACTTTAGGAGTGATACAAGATTTTTCCTTAGAAAAAAACCATGATTGTGTATGGTTTGAACAAGAATGCCCATTTGTTCATGGGATTATTGTTCACTCTTTTACACAACAACAGGGACTGGGAGATTAATGAAAAAGCCACTCATGCAGGATAGAATGATTATATTATTTTTAGCAATGAATGTGCTAAGTCATGTACATTATACAAAGGTGTAAATAATTAGTATTTCATTATATCAAACAATACCAACTACTATATCAAACAGTTTCGGGGAGAAAATGGCTTCAAGCTTTTAATCACCCAAACGCCAAAATCATCTCAAAATCTGCAGCACTTACTCTAAAGCCAAAGTTGCTACCAGAAGGACACTTCAAGCTTTTTGCAGATTGACACAGTTACCTTCACACACAGTGTGAATAAGGAATGCTTTGACACTTTTAGCCTCCAGGCACTCAATAGAAAGCTAGCAGAGGAATTATGGCTGAGAATGTGGGAGTAATTTCAGCTCAAAAAGCATTGCAAGAATTGCTGAGGAGAAGAAAGTGAAGCAAGAAAAGCTAGCATTCCACAATTTTCACGCGAGACAAACATTCCAGTTATGGCAGAAAGCATTAATTAGTGATATAGCATTCAACCGCAGATTGAAGTAGTATTGTTGCATCTAGATCCACGCTTAATCATCTGGACTGCACACGTGAAATCTTACGTAGTATCAACGGCACGAGCGCTCGGCATCGAACATGAGGCGTATCATCCCGAACAGCAGACGCCGAAGAGACCGAGACGAACAACAGGGACCAGAACTAACCAGCGCTTGGCGAAGTATCAGTGACCATACTGCTTTCAAGAGGTATGATTTGTCACTAGAGCTGAAGCCTATTCTACTGAAATGACTCTACAGAGTAGACCATGATATAAATATTTCACTGTAACGGGAACAGGGCTCTCTCTGCTGGACCCAAAAAAAACTTCCACCTCAAATTCCCTCAGCTTTCTTACTGTAATCCCAGAAAGATTGATTCTAGTGATTTTTTAAGCCTCCCCGAAAAGAGTCGTGGTTTTTCCGCTCAGCCGGTTTTCCATGTAAAAAATCTGATTGTTTAACAAGTATAATATTTTCCATAAAATAATCGTCCGAAAATCCGATTACTCAAGCTAGAGATTGTAAACATGGATTATTACTGGAAAAAGACGTATATCCAACACACACAAACTTCTCATCTAGTACCTTGGCGAAGGGGCGAGGGAATTGGTGCAATGCAGAAGTCAATGCAGGCAGCAGGCTCATGGGGAACATAGGCGTCGGCATTCACGCTTACCAGGAGCGGTGCTGATCACCTCCTTGGCTCCGGCCCGGATGTGCCTGCCCGCACCAAACTGACCATCGAAGACGAATGTTGATCGGTGGCGCGACACTCCTAAAACGAAAAATCTAGAACTACAAGTATCAAGTAGGCTACAACCAAAAAAAGGAAGAAAGGAGGAAGGCAGAGACGGGGACCTTCGTCCGATAGAGCACAATCGCCGTTAGGTCAAAAAAACACAAAAGAGGGGAAGAAGAAGGAGAAATTTTTGCGTACGGGTTGCGCGCCACCTCATCCATTAGCACGCCAGTAACACAGGACGCCGTCGTGGCGCGCGACCCGGCTCCACGCAGACGGGGCGAAACGGAGAGAACGACGCCGTTATGGAACGGCGAAATGGCGAAACGGCCTACATAGTGCACCGCCGCTGTCCAAACCCCGCCGCCCAACGCAGCCACCTTGCCCACGAGGCAAGATCGGTCGCTCTTGCCTCACTTTGCTACCAGAGCACGCCGCCGTACAAACGCTGTCGCCCAACGCAGCAAGTGGAGCTCATAATATTTGGGGTCATATGTATCACATACGTACCACATTTGAGGTCATATGTAGCTCATACGTAGTTTTTTTTCCATGCTGACATAGTATTTGGGGTCATATGTATTACATATGTAGCACATTTGGGGTCATATATTGCTCATACGTATTTTTTTTTCATGCTGATGTAGTATTTGGGATCATATGTATTACATAAGTAGCACATTTGGGGTCATATGTAGCACATACGTAGCTTTTTTTTTCATTTCAGAGCTTTGGGGTCATATGTATCACATAAGTAACACATTTGGGTCATATGTAGCACATACGTAGCTTTTTTTTCCATTTCAGAGTTTTGGGGTCATATGTATCACATACTTAACACATTTGCGGTCATATGTAGCTCATACGTAGCTTTTTTTTCATGCTGATGTAGTATTTGGGGTCATATGTATCACATAAGTAGCACATTTTCGGTCATATGTAGCTCATACGTAGCTTTTTTTTCATGCTGATGTAGTATTTGGGGTCATATGTATCACATAAGTAGCATATGTGGGGTCATATGTAGCACATACGTAGCTTTTTTCCATTTCAGAGCTTTGGGGTCATATGTATCACATATGTAGCACATTTGGGGTCTTATGTAGCTCATACGTAGCTTTGTTTTCATGCTGACGTAGTATTTGGGGTCATATGTATCACATACGTAGCACATTTGGGATCATATGTAGCACATACATAGCTTTTTTTTCATGCTGACGTAGTATTTGGGGTCATATGTATCACATACGTAACACATTTGGGATCATATGTAGCTCATACGTAGCTTTTTTTTAATGCTTACGTAGTATTTGGGGTCATAATACGACGATTAAGGCGAAAAAAAGGCGTAAATTAAAGATATAAAAAGTATATACGTCGTTCCATAACGGCGTCGTTCTCTTCGTTTCGCCCCGTCTGCGTGGAGCCGGGTCGCGCGCCACGCGGCGTCCTGTTACTGGCGTGCGGATGGATGAGGTGGCGCGCAACCTGTACGCAAAAATTTCTCAAGAAGAAGTCCGTATAAATGTATTTCTTTTTGCATTTAAAAACTTTATTTTTTAAAATACACATATAATTAAAAATAAAATTAATTAATTATATTAAATATTTTATAAAACGTGAAATAAATTTGGTTGATAATTTAAAAATAGTGTAGAAAATAATACAAAAGTGAAGTTTTTATCATTACATAAAAAAAGTGTAGAAAATATGTAATATTTTTTATTACATATATATTTTTAAATAGATATTCATTTCAATTACGAGCATTTTTACAACTTCAGGCTGGCTTTTTGGACTAATGATAATTTTTTAAAAAAAATATATCGACAAATTAAAGAATTCGTTGGCATAAGTTCAATTTGCTTTGAGCGTAAAAACTTGAAGAATAATACTTCTTGCATGGCTCGTAAAATTAAGGCTAACTCCCTCATCTTCAAGGACCTCAACTAATAATTAACACTTAAAAAAAATAATGATTAACACTTTCAAATATTGTAATCTCATTAAAGATGATAAGCAAAATGATGAAATTTCATATCAAAGACTCAAGATAATGGAAGATCAAAAATAAGAAAAGTTATTGCGTGCGATGAGCGAAACCACGTCAACAGTCCACTCACCAATCATGCAACGCCACACAAACAAGCAGATCCCGTCTCACACAAAACGTTGTGAATGATGTTAAGATTGAACATAACCTGACGGTCTGTTAAACAAATAGACCGTCTGATCATGCCTACCAGATAGTTTGATATGCTATCAAAAAAATAAGTATTCAGGTAAATATTCCTTTTAAAAAATAGATATAGCTTGAGGTTACATAGGTATCTCATTTATCTACATTATTTCTAAATGATACCTACCGAATTTCAAGCTACATCTACTTTTTCGACTAATACGTATTTGATAGCTATTTGGGTCCAGACTATCTAATTTCTCTTAACAAAACGATCTATTTCAAAAATTGAACAGCCCGGCCATCTGCTAGTGACTTAACGTTATTCATAGCATTCTCTGCACGATGGGCCCTCTTAACTCCCGTTGCACTGCGTAAATGGAAAGCGAACAGCTGACTAGTTTACTCACCGCATGCAATATTTTTTTTCTAAAACAGTGATGTTACAAAGAATGAAAGAATGCATTATTTCTATACTACTCGATTATGTCGACAATTTTGCGTGCAAAAAGAAAGAAGGGAATGAGCTCCGCTCCCACGATCGTGAAAAAACATCAACAACAAGAAGACGAGCTAAACATCTTGCAAGAAATGCATGAAGAACTAAACTACACAGCATAGCTGTTGCAATTTGTTAATGAAAATAAAGAGGCAGCACTCTTCAGGTCATGTTCCTGCATCTGCTCCAGAAGAGTTTGATCTTCTTTCAGTTCAATGCTGGAGCTGCAAAACAGCCAGTTAACCACATAGACTCTTTAATTAATAAAAATAAATAAATAAAAAAATTATTATGGTCAAAAATATAAATTCATTATTTACATAAAAAAAATTTTGTCGACATAAACTCGTTAAAAAGACGGGACATTTACATACGAGCCTCAAAAGAACCCAAACTGAATATTTAAAGTTATTTCAAAAATAAATGTAAAATTACATAATAATCTTTGAAATCAGGGTTTAATGTGTAATATCTCACATTTTTTGGCCAAACTGTAAATATCCAATTGATGGATATTAATGTATAATTACCCATATTAATTTTGAGGTCTATAATCCTTGTTGAAAGACTAATCATCTCAATTTATGATATTTGGAGAAATATAAAATGCCGAAAAGTAGTCGTTGAATATCGAAGATTTTAAAATTTTTGTTACGTCATGTCATGCTGAATGATCACGAAATTGGTAGTAACTAAGACTTGAAATTAACTTGAAGGCGATGATCCCATTCAATATTATAACGGTTCATAAAACTTCAACTTTTAGACAGTAGTTAATTTATTGAACAAATTATTGATATATTTCTATAATTTACTTATAATTATATTTTAGTTTTCAAAATCTTTCGTTTAGATCCCTAAATTAAAATTTATTAAGATCTAACTTTATTTTACTTTAACTTTAGGTCTCTGTTTTAAATTTAATTATATTATATTCATATAATACAACATGTTATAAGCATTAATTAAACTGCACTAGTGCTATTTATCTTTAACATAAGATTTAAAAGAAATATATATTTATGATAAACTTCATGGAATCATGATAAAAAGTAAATAAATTTATGTGTAAAAATGAGCATATTAGAATATAAAATTATTTTTTAATTATAACTGAACTTTGAGATTATTTGTTCATAAAGTTTAATTTTAATAATATTAAAATTAAATTTAAATAAAAATTTTTTTTATAACATCTAAAAATTATTTTTTAAATAAAAATTATAAAATTTTTAAAAAAATAATTTAAAAATATTATTAAATTACATAATTATTTTTTTTAAGTAACATAGAATATATTTAACTAAACGTTATCTAAGATTTTTTTTTAAATTTGTCAGAGCTCTGTAATATTTTTTATATATAATTTTCAAGGTTAAATGTGTAAAATACTCGTCCAAAAATTTGAAAATGTTTAAATATTAAAAATCTTATAATTACCCGCATTGGAGAGTGATGACGCAAGAGGCGGCGGCGGCGGCGTCCCGGGAGTTTCCTTCATCTTTTCCGACGGGGAATCCATGGCCGCCGAACGTGTCAACAATGGGCTTCACGTCCTCGTCTTCACCCTCCACCTGCTGCCGCAGGCCGAGCATCGCTGGCGGCATCTCAAATCCCTCACTCCCCGCCGCGTTCGCGCTGATATCAAAGCCAGCGATCCCATCATTGCTGTCGTATCCATTGCCATCGCCGTTCCCACTCTCCGGCTCACCCATCCCGTCGCAATATACATAGTTCAAATATTGCTGCTGATGCTCCCCTAACGGCAGCGGCAACACATCGCCGGCGACGGTGTTCAGTAACAGGTTATTGGGCTGCACCCCAGCCGCGGCCACCGCCGAAGCCGCCGCCTCTACCTGTGCCTGGCAGACGGCGACCTGACGGAGAACGAACTGCAGCTCGGAGAAAACTGCTTGGATCTGACGGTGAAGATCGAGTATGATGTGGTAGCAGCCGCCGACCGGGTACTGAGCCCTGGCATTGGATTGGTAGATGATGGAGCGCATGGCCTCCGGACGGCGGTCGGGGGCGACGGATTCTAGGATCTTCTGGATTTTCTTGACGCCGAAGAGCCGGTGGACATTGTGGAACTGGGTCTCCTGGTCGGCGGGGAAGTACGGGGCCAGGATGCAGTCTGGGCTGCACCGCCGGCGCTGGTATTTGCAGGAGGCGCAGGCGGAGGAGGAGGAGGAGGACGTGAAGGATGAGGAGGGTGAAGGGCGAGGGGTGTTATTGGTGGGGAGGGAGCAGGAGTGTTCGCTGCCGGGGTAGTGGCGTTGAGGAGAGCGAAGGGCAGGGGAGGAGGGAAGGTTGGGGAGATCAGGGGTGCTGGAGCTCATGGTCAGGGGAGACGGGCGATGGGGCGAGGAAGAAGGAGGGGGAGGGGGAGGGGGAGGGGGTTGCGGCTGCGGCGGCTCCGGCGGGATTGGCGTGATAAGCTGGGGGGCGTTCGTAGGTCTCTGTTTCGCTCTGTTTTATCGGGGGGAAGGATTCAAGGAAGGAAGATGGCACCTCATCAATTCTCCATTGGTTGTAGAAAAAAAAAAAAGCTATTAAAACTTTTCTAAAAATATTTTTAATAATATTTTATATTTATTTTATATTATATATAAATTCAATTTTTTTATTTTTATTTCAAATTTAAGATAATTTTCAATAATTAAGTAATTTATAATATTTAAATAATATTTTTTAAACTTTTTAATTGCAATAAATTTAAAATACTTTAAAAATTTTCCAACCAACACAGTGTGGGCCCTGTGGGGTCCGACGGAGTGGGCTGGCGGTTCACCGGAGGAGGAGAGAGATGCGGTCGGGAATAGGCGGGAGAATCGGTCGTGGGCCCCGAAATGCGGTAATTTATTACAAAATTCGGATGATCGAAAGTTTTTCAAATTTACCTTCAAAAAAAAAAAAAACAATTTCCAAATTTGTATTTTTAAAAAAATTTTAAATTCCACGTCATAATCGTTGGTCTTCAGTGGAAAGTCCCTCGTACGATTTACCCTTTTTGAAAAATTCGATGTCAAAATTAAATTATATAGTAAATTAAAGCAAATTATAATATATTAATATATTTTTTATAAAATTGATATAATGAATTATTAAAATAAATTAATTCAAGAATTTTTTGACACAATTTAGCAACCAGGATAATTTGATTTTAATATAAAATTTATATTATTTTTTTAAAATAAAGTTGATTAATGCATTTAATAATAATACAGAATATAAAATAAAATTTCAATCATTTTGATTTTTCGCTTGAATAAATTAGTTTTGTTATCAAACAGCCTTTTAGTTTATAAGTATTTTAACTAAATTAAAATAAAAAATTTATTAATTTAAAAACTTAAAATTTACAATTAAATTTTAAAAATAATACGAGAATATTAAATATCATATTATTCCTAAGTTTGCCAATAGATTGGGTTTGGGTCGAGTCAACCCCGACTTGAATCTGAATTCATGTATATCGAATCGAGTTATGATTAATCCAAATTCTCTCTAGTCAAAAATCAGATCAGGTTGGAACTCGATTTTTCGGGTTTAATTCATTTACAATAAAATCATTATTTTAAAATATTTTTATAATCTAATTTAGAATAATATTAAATTTATTAAAAATAAAATAAGAAAAAAATATTATATTTTTATGAGTTAATTGAATATTTTAATATAAAAATCAGTATTTATAATATATATGCATATATATACAATGTGAAATATAAATTTATAAGATTAAATTATAAACATAAAAGCACTATACACTATAATCTACTAATATACTCTGTGAAAAAATTTTATTAATAAATCATGGTAGCACTTTTTATTTAAATCTTTTCATAAAAAGAATATTAGCCAAATATTCTTGTGTAAACTACAAATTAAGCTACATAAATGTATCATATTTTAAACGGATCAGTTCAATGGTAATACATATCCGATTCATTTATTTGTAAATAAATCAGGTCAGTAAACGAGCAGGCAGGTTGACGAGTCAAAAAAAATTTCATTTAAGAGTTTAATTGGATTAGATTGAGTTATAATTCGATCTATTGACGGTCCTAATTAAATATTCAAGCATAAACTTTGAGTATAATTTGACTAAAAATTATTAATTTAAATATTCAAACATAAACTTTGAGTAGAATTTGAGTAAAAATTATTAACAAAAAAACAAATGACATAAAAAATAAACTGAAAGTGAAGTTAAGCCCTTTTTATTTTCATCATAAGGGAGTAAGGGTAACAACGATCTGAGTTCGAGCTAAGTCAAGTACAATAAATCGAAAAAAAAAGAATGGCTAAAAATTGGCTCAAGACCCAAATCATTGTGCTTCAAACCAATCGAATTCAAATTTGTTCGAGCTCCACCCAACTCATTTTTGTTATTAAAATTTTAATTTAATTTAAGAACGTTACTTTTCATTTTTATAAGTGTTCCTTTACAAAAAAAAATTGAAGCCACTCTTTTACTTGACCAAGCTATTTATCTTAATTGTATAAAAATTATTTTATATATTTAATATTTACATAATATTTTTTTTATTTAAATTGATCTGATCTGAGCTGGCTCAAACTCCAGCTTGAAAAACTCCTCGAGCTAAAAAATTGACTCGTGGCTCTATCCGAAAACTTATATTTAAGTTAAAAATCAAGTGATTTTCAATTTTCGAACTAAACTCTCACCCAACAAGAGAGCATTTGATCCAATATTATTATGATATTATATTATATTATTTTAAAAAATTTACTTATTTAATTTAATAATATATTTAAATAATAATATAAAATATCATAATATTATCACTAATAACATCAAAATATCACTCTAATTAAGACGAAGAATCTAAAGTTGGAATGAGTTTTTATTGTCAAATTTTAAAATAATAACAATGAATCAAACAAACGATAATCTAAAGATAATATGATATAAACAGCTAGATAACATGAATATATAAATAATATTGAACAAAATACGACCCCTTAAAAGAGCATTTAATGTGAAAAACCAATGTCGATGCGGCACGCGAAGCACAAATTTTATGAGTTTTAAATCAATTTCTACAGTACCATTTCTTATGAGATCCCACCATATGAGATAGAGGTTAGTTTGATGATGTGCCAAAAAAAAAAACTATCCAAGATTCTGATGTCAAGACCTATCAAACAATAATATTTGCAACAAGATCCAAGTTTTAATTGAAAACCTTGATTGACAACTAAAGTTTGCCGCCTCGATGAAGATTTGGAGTCTAAATCTTTGCGCGAGAATGAAAATACGATGAAAAGAAAGTTCAATAACCAAAATGAGGTTTGTTAAATATCGTGCAAGTTTGTTATCCAGGTGACGAAACCTCAAGAAAGAGTATCTATTCTAAAAAGCAAAATGCTTTCGTAAGCTGCAAAGAATCAAAAATGGTTATAGAGAATTAGACGCAACTGTCCACTATCGTATTGTATAAGCAACTGGCTAAGTGAGAAAGCGGCGTAAAAGTACCCTTAGTATTTTGCAAATTGTTAATTATTGATGTCGCTTCTCACTATAAAAGAGTCATTTGAAGCTCATGCTTAAGCTATCATCGTTGTAGGTTTTCTTTTTAGTTATTGAATATTGTAGTTATACTTATTATTGCTTCTAAAGGAGAGCGAGCTCAGCTAATAGAGCGCCGCCACAATGAAAGAGTCACAACAAGAGCGCTCTAAGAGATACATATCAACAACGATCTGTGAAGTTCAACAATGAGGTGCGCGGCTGAATACAACTTTCATCCAAAAAGAATCCATTTCTTCTAAATCTTAATGTACATTAATGAATAGTAGAGAAATCAGTCTCCTACTAGCCTCCTAAACCTCTACAATATTTAAGTGAAGAAATCAAATTACTCTTATATTCATCTAATTAGCCCATTATAATCTCTTCATTAAACTTTACGAAGTTCAAATGAGAGTTCTCGAATCTTAATATAGTCGAACAATTAGTTCTTCAACAAGGCCATATCAAGGCTTCTATCTTCATAGTTTTCTCAGTGCTATTGGTGACATTAAATTTATCTCTTTGAAAATTGAAATTGAAATTAAATCAACTCAGCAGCCTAGAAATTAAATTTAACCAGATATTGCATGAATCTCATAATGGTAAGATTTATGAGATCTCCACCAAAAATAAATAAATAAATAAGAGATCCCTTGTATATCTAATTAAAAAAAAACATGAAATGGGATGCAACTTTCGTACTATTCTGCCATCCAACCAATCACAGCTACAGGAAGAGCCCGGTAGCTTCCAGTGACATATACAAATTTCAAACGAATCTCAAGTGAACTCAATTTTATTTACTAAAGTAAGGCAGCAATTTAGTTTTAAATAATATATAGCAGAGCGGGTATGGATATTTATAAAACCGACCCAAACCCGCCCCGTTGCCATTCCTATTGTTACTATTGCTTTTCTCCCCATCACGATCTCTCCCTCTCACCACGATGCCTACGACATGTTTAGAAGCCGCTTGCTAGCTAAACTCTCCCCTCTAATATGATAACAATATGCATAACTAATTATTGTTAAATATTTACACTTATCACCATGAACGGGGAAACAAATGAAACATTTATTGCTCTAAAATATATGTTGAAAACACTTAATCGTGGTAAAATCAGACTTATGCATCTTGAGTTCGAAAAGTGTAATTTTGGTCATTTAGTTTTAAATATGTGAATGCGTAATGCAATTGTCTTTATTGTCTGTTTGCCTGTATTGGCATAACAGTTTATCTTTATTGCAGTACTGATCTGAAAAGAAAGCCTGATTTTGATCTCAAGATTGAATAAGCTTCATTTGATTATATGCTGAATTCAGCATGATATTTGTATCCATTACTTATAAAATTATGCAGTTCCAGAACTTATAAGATTTTTTTTCTATTCCTGCTTCCAGGAGAAGAAAAAAATTTCCAACTTGCCTGAAACAGATCAATAAATCACCTTATTAATTTGAAAGAGTAAGAATCATGAATGAAGTCCAATAATTTGATGTATGAACACTTTGTAAGGACGCATTAGAACTAACCCACATACCTTAAAATGCTCATGTAAGTCTCGTGGCTCTACAAATGCAGTAGAAAAATGTATCCTTGAAGGTGTCTGCACGATTGCCACCATAATAGTGAAGTGAAGATTGATCAGTTGTTTGCCGGTAATTTGCATGCATGTTTTCTCAAGGCCCCAGGATGCAACACTATTGAGAAATCTCAGATTCAGCAACACGAAAGTCTTCATCTTGCACTCATTCTTGCAAGTGTGGATACATTTCATTTTCAAAAGGAATCAAGAGGATCAAGCTGTTTCATATTCAGAATTCAATCTGTTAGAATGGACTTACTCTTTTAGATCTGCACAGAGTAAGACCATTATGTAAATGGTCACGATGCATGCTATCATCAACATCATCTGCTCAACTTATTCTTCCACGTTTCTGGAGTTTCAAGTACCCTGTCATTTGTAGAAGAATGCCGTCTCTTTTTCCGAGGTTTGGTTTTCACAAAATTCTCGCGCAGCTTTCTCACAAGGAATGGCTGCCTGAGGGCCCAGACTCTCTGCAAATCTGGCACCCAGGTTGTGAATGATGCAAGCCTTCGAGCTCTGTTTCTTCTCTCCTGAGCTTCCATCAGCTGATGGTCGATAACATTTTCCATTCCTTCCTGGTTTTTTTCATAGCATTCCTTCGGCCTGAGAGCATTTTGAATGCTATCCATGGTGACATTCTCATAGTTCTGTGGTTCATCACCTTTTCTTGCAGGTACTGAATCTAATGCCTCCATTTCGTCCTCAGCAAACGACGAAAATTCCATGTGATCATATATTTGATGAACGACATCTTCTAGTGATTGTTCATACCTACAAAACACAGGGCATGAGCAAACAAAAAGGCTGACTTTGGTAAACTTTTTCAGATTTGTGCAAAATTCTTGAAATGGAAAGGAGAGAAGACTAAAAGAAAGAGAATAAAATTAGAAATATCATACTCAATTAGTTACAAAAATGAGCAACTTATAAATATTGCAGCCCGGACAAACTAAAAAAGATAAAGGCTACTAAAGCAAGAAAATTATCACTAATAGTAAAGATAATAACTGCCCTTCCTAAATTCTCAAACTTCAAACTCAAATAAAAGCAACTTCATAATGTTTGTAATTCCATCAACCAACTTCGATTATTTGAATCAGTCCCATTATTTGGACCTCATCATTGATCAAGATAATTCCGAAGAATAAAAGCTGTTGCTATCCAAATATAATTATTTAGTTATTAAATGGTGGTGAAAATTTATCTAAATTTTCAAGATTACCTTTATTAGTATCTAAAAGATAATGGTACAGTTGTTTTTTTTTTTAACTGGTGTCTTTGTTTAGCAAGGTTAAAGTCAACAAAATCAGTTTTAATATGTCATCACATCATATATAAATCTTAAGATTAAAATATAATTATATTTCACATTATATATAAATTCAAAATTAAAAATTAATTTTATTTCACATATTACACAAATACCAAAAAAATAGATAATTCTCATTCCCTTTTCTTTTATTTTGATAAATTCAACAAAATATTTCTAGTTTTCACCCTTTTCTTTTATTTTTTCTTTCCTTTTTTCAAGCTTTCTTCTCATTCCCTTGTGTGTTCAGTTACTTTTTGCATTGCAGCTGCACACCATCAACTCATCACCATGGTTCTAACAAGTTCTCATCTAGAACCCACAAGAAAGTACATTCTACAAATATGAGACCATTCCAAGCACTTAAAAAGATAAATGACAAATACATAAAAAAAATGACAATGCATATGAGTTAAATTAACATCCTGAGATACATGCTTGGAATCTTGGTTGCCATTTTGGATGCACGTTTCTCATGAATTTTTGTCAATTTAGTCTACAACCTGAAGGATGCTCCATCATTTAATTTTCTTGTGAATGTATTTTTTTAATTCTCACCTCATTTGCACTCTAGTTGTATGAAAACCCTATGAAACCATGGGAGTGATGAATCATCTTGTTTAGAGTTCAATTCTAAGTCTTAATCTTACAGTAAAGCTCTCTTTAGGTACGTATTGGTTGAACCCATCCCTTTGCATGTTATGTTAGTTAATTAGGCACTCAGAATCAATATTTCTAAATTAACCTGCATCACATTGTTAATCTAAATTTTGGGAATTTCAATGCAATTGGGAAATCAAAATTACGAGTCCAATCTAGTCAAAAGAATGCAACCAAAATTACAATGAATAGCACATTATATGACGCAAAACTGTAATGTCATATAAATCTCATGTAGAGTTCCAAGGAAAAAACATAAGACTGCATTAAAAGCTGAAGTATATTCAACAGCAATTAATTTTATTCTACTATTTTATTAAACAGATTAGCATACCTTGACTTTATGATCTTTGTCGCAAACTCAAGGAGACATTGACCACCAAAAAAGTCAGCTTGCAAATAGAACTCCACGTTTTGCAGGAGAGTACAAATATCCTTTATCATCTTCCGTTTCATACAATCATCAAAGCTTGATGAAACCTTTGATTGAAGTATCTCCATCCTAAACAAGATTTGGATTTCATGCCTAAAGCATATTAAGGAATACGTATTTCAGATTTTCTATGCTTAAACTATATCAATTTTACATGCCAGAAGATTGAGAGAATAAAAGTAAGATAAACATGGATACAGCCTCAACTTCCGTTCAATAGTGCAAGTAATAGAACCAAGTTCAGACGAAGATGATGCAGAAGTGAAGATTTTACACTTCAGTTCCAAATCCTCGGGTTTCTTCAAAAGGAGCTGAAAGAGTTCAATGGCTATCTTTACATCAAGAGAATCAGCATCCTTCAAGATATCCAATTTCTTGACCATAATAGTATTGTATTTTGCATACAATGCATCAATTGTCAAAACTACTAGACGTTGTGCCAAAATCCATAAATCCACTTCCTTGGAGCACAAAGCATGTTCAATCTTCTGCAAGATACTCCCCAAGAAGGCTTCGGAATCTTCCAAGCAAACAAAAGATGAAGCAGATTGAATTGCTGATTGACTCTGACAATTGTCTGCAGAAGAAGAGCAATTCTGGCGTTCAGATCCTTGCTGGGAACTTGAATTTTCCTCTTCCACTTCTTTCACACTTGATGATATACTTTCTTCATTCTTCTCAAACTCAAAAGAACTGTTCGGTCTTTTGTTCTGTTTCATCCAACATTTCAAAAATTTCAACTTCTTTGATGTTGTCGACTGAAAGTTGAAGTACAAATCTTCTAAGCCAATTTCTGGGGAAAAGTTATCAGATTTGCCAAACACAGTGTTACAGAAAGTGTTCCATGTAACATCATGAAGCAGATTTGTTTGTGTTTTACTTATTCTTCTTCGATTATCAGCAGCTATATGCTTATCGAACACTGAGGAATCAAAGCTTTTGGGAAAAATGCTAAGCAAGGCATGATTAATAGTAAAAGGCTGCAGAATGCCATCAACCGAGTTCCCCTCATTATCTGAAACAGAAACCAAAGAAGAGTACTTCCTACTGTAGAGGTACGTTAAAATGAGCTGCCAAGTTGGTTTCCCAGAATCAAGCTTACCCGGGTATGCACAAATCAACTCGAGAACCCTATCTAAGATGACTTGCCCACTGGAATTTTCTGGTGAGTTCTTTTTAGTTTTACCAGGCATTCCTTGCAGTAAGAATAGGGTGCACACGTTTTTAATGACTTTTGGTCCAATTTCTATATTCCTGACTTCTTTGATGCGAATTTTTGTGTTAGATTTTCCACGATTTGTAGAAAAATGAAGTGAAATATCCGGTCTTTCTTCAGCCAATCTCAAAAGAAGCACTTCAACATCGCAGCTTTTGCATTCTAGACGTACACCACTAGAGTCTTTGATACCAAGAACCAACTCAGCACGTTCCTTTCTAGCACTACCAAAGGTCTGACAACCAAGCGAGCACCCAATGAACGGAAATATCAAACCAAAAGGAATAATTGCAGAACCCACCACAATCGATTCGGCCCTGTAGCAGCCCCAACCCAACTCCTGGACACCTCTTTCAAAAAAACCCAATGTCGGCCTCTTCACCTCGCATAATGATTCGAAACTAACATCAATCCAACTGACATGGAAATCCATGGGGCAAAGCCGCGCCTTGACGGTACCAAATGTTTGCAAGAATTTCTTCGAGAACATATCAAAACTTGACAACGAACTCTCGTCAAAATAATCAGACAAGCAGCTAAAAGTATGGGGGAAAGGAGAAAATAACAACACCAGATTGGAAGATGTTCTCGGCGTATCCAGCATACCTCCAGATCCATTGAAGCAACCCTGAAGCTCCCAGGCGTAGTCGTATTCGAGCTGGAGCAGCGACCAAGCCATTAAAGTAGCGCGGGAGCTGGCAGATCGATCGGATTTGATCGGATCATTAGTAGAGGAGAAGAAATCTAGGGTTCTTGAAAGACAATCCAGAGTTTGCAAGGGACAATCGAATGACAGTAAAGTTGGTGATTTTCCGAGGAGGCTGCGGAGAACGGAGGTGGAGAGTATGGGGGAGAGGGAAGAGAAAAACAGCTTGAAAGCGGCGAGGGAAGAGGAGAGAGCCGAGAAGGAGAGAATCCGGCGGGCTACAGCAAGGACGTTGGAGAGATAAGGACTAGGGTTTTCGAGGGAAAGGAGTGGGTGGAGGTCGACGAGAAGGACGATCCGTCGGATCCGCAAGAAGTCCACCGCGTCCATTTTCCAGATGGGGATGCTCGGCGGGGGCCCGTGGATGTATGAAGCCAGAGAAGACGGAGGAGGAGAGAGGAGACGGCGACTGAGATTGAACGGAGATCTGCTCCGCTCTCTCTCCCACATGCCCAAATTACGAATTTCTTGGCGGGCAAATTTTGTTTGGAGGTCTTTTTTTTTTAATCAAGAAAAAATATATTTTTTATTTTATAAATTTAATAAAAATAATAATTTATTTTAATAATAAAAATTGCAAATTGTAATATAAAATTAATTTTAATATTAAAATTTATAAATAAATTAAAATAAAACTGATATTTAAAATTAAAATTTGAATTAATTATTAAAAAAAATATAAAATTTGTGATAAATTTATAATAATAATTAAATAATATTTTGCTTAAAAAAATGTGAACCAAATATACCTTAAAACAAAATTTCGACTTCAACTTAGCTATTGAAAGTTGAAGCAAAACTATATATATTATGATGTTTAAATTTTTATTTTAAAAATTCTGAATTTTAAAAAATATTATCTTAAAAATGAGAAAGATTTGATCAAAATTAAATCAACAAATATCAAACAAATCTTAATTGAAACTAAAATAAAATTAATAAAATTGATTAGTTTTGGCGAATTATAAAACTATCTCATAAGTATTATTTATTTTTAATTTTGTTCCCTGTGAAATGGTGTTTTGGAGGGATTAATTGATCAATGGTGATGTCTTGATTTTTCAGTATAATATTAAATAAATTTAATGTAGGTTATGAAATAAAATAATTTTTATATTGAGTTTTATAAAATAAGTGAACTATAATTATTTTTATTTTATTAAATTTGAAAACATGGTTATATATATATATATATGATAGAAATGGTTTTATATTTTCACTAAATTTTTAGGAAATCATGTCAAAGTTCATGAGTTCCGTCCATATTTCATCAAGATCCTTAAGATTTGAATCTTTGTAATATCCCTTTCAATTGGGTCCTTCCATTTCATTTATGTTACTTACAAAAAATCTAAAATTGTTGCTCTTAGGCTAATGAGGTAAATTAGGTGTATTGAAAAGTTGGTACAAATCGAAAGTTCATTTTAACAATAAAAATACGAGTGAGTCAGCAAGTAATAAAAAAGCGTAAAAAATTGAAAAAAAAAATACAAGAGATTTTTTAAGTTATTCGGCAATCACTACTAATGCTTCCACCCTTTATAGGGTCTTTAATCCTAAGGCTTATACTACCTAATTCCTCCTCTACGAATACAAATTAAGAGGCCTTTATAATTCTACTTAAAATTCAAAAGCATAAATATTAGCAAATATCTCCTTTGAATATATCGTAGAAAGCAGTGGGGAAGGGTATGCCCCTCCCCAACAAAAATAGCCCAACATAGTATAATGCGCCAAAAAATCAATTACTTTATTAACGTTACGCTGCACGTAAGTAACGTTATAATACTAAAATGAGAGTAAAATAATTACTATATTATCAATTACAATATATAAATGTGAATTAGCTATCACTATTTGAGAAAGTAGTAATTGATATTGTATTATTTGACTTTCTAGGAGTTAAGATGTCTTTCAATGATATCACAGGAGACTTTCTTACACTTTCTTTAAGTTTCATGCTGCCATCTGCTTATGTATGAGAAAATGCTTCTCTTTTTTAAGGGCAAAATCATATTCTTTACAATGATCTTTAATCATACCCAAGACTAAAATATAATTAAAATGATAATTAATTAAAAAATTAACAATGTTGCCCAAGTGTTTCTAAAGAGGAGGTGAATTAAGAATCTTTCAAATTAATTAATTTTATTTTTACACTAATAATTTTAAGTATGGTATTTAGATTTATATCACTCTGAATTTTATGAATTAATAAATAGATAGGGAAAATCAGAAATACAACCAGTGAAGAAATGACAATGGAGTAAATAAGGTCAATTGAAACAATTGAGCTAACAGAGAGAATCAACTACAACAGAAACGATTAAATTCAAAGTATTTAGCTATTAAGTTTTATATTATTATAGTAATTTTAATATGAAAATAATGAATTTTCCAGAAAAACTTAAATTCAATTTAGTATATAATATATCGAATTAGTTGAAAACAGAGAGAGACGAAAGATACAAATGCTCAAGAGATTTATAATGATTCGGCTCCCCACCAAGTCCACTCCCACGCTCCTCAAGTGGGAATTCATATTAAATCACACCGGCTTTTTATGGGAACCAAAGCCAAACAAACCCAATATTTTGCCCTACGACTTTTTCAAGGAACCAAAGCCAAACAAACTCAATACAAATCCTATGACTTTTTCAAGAAACCAAAACCAAGCAAACCTTCACTAGCCTCCACGTAAGGAGAAAAACAAAAAAAAAGAGAAAAAAAAAAGTTACTAGACTTGCTAGCTTAAAATACAACTTGAATCAAAAAGAAAGATTATAATGAGAAGCTCTATGCATGTAAAGGTTGCCAAATAAAAACTCAAAAATATTTAAAGAGGGTTTATAAAATATGTTTGTATAAGGGCTTAAAGAAAATCAAAATTATAGTAAGAAGAACAAATAAGATCTTTATAGAGAAAAAAACAAATCTTGAAAATTAACAAGTAGCTTTCTTATTCAAGAAATGATTCAAGCGGAAGAAAAAAATCTGAGATTAAACATAAAAATTTCAACAACGAAAAGATCAAAGACCAAATGAGGTTAAGAACATATGCACCAAATAGCCTTGAATGCTTTGAGAAATAAGAAATTCTTTCTTCTATGGATCTCCTTGAAAGCTTTGCAAGACTAAGCACAAAGGAGAATTAGAACACTTAGGCCTTGTTTGGCATGAATCCTTTAGGCCATGTTTGGCGCGAGGACCAAAACATGACCAAAATGATATAATTGAAAAAACAATAATAATAATAATAATAATAATTTTTAAATTATTCTACACAAATTCAAATATAAAAAATATTATTTTACGTTACATACTCAAAAATTTAAAATAAAAATATCAACTTTATTTCACATTCTAGACCAAAATATTAAAATCGAGTATTTTGATCTAAGATGTGAAATAAAATTTATATTTTTATTAAAAATTATTAAGTATGTGAAGTAAAATATTTTTTTATATTAAAATTTATGTAGAATAATTAAATAATTTATTTATTATTATTATTTTTTTTTAAACTAGTACTATTTTGATCCTCGCGCCAAACAGGACCTTAGAGAGCTGAGAAAGAGAGAGTTTGCAGAGAGAAATGTTCACACAATACAAACTAGTACAGAATACACTCAATGAGAGTGATTTTAAGCAATTTTTTGAAATGACATGGGTCAAAAATTACTTAAATACCTGATGCAGCGCTCAGTCAGACACATCGACACCATAGATATAATTTACGGTCTCGGACCTAAATTATATTTATTATGAGTGTTGTACATAGTTATCTTTATTATCTGCACATTTTATTTGGGTTATTTGAGTCAAATATTGGGTTATATCAATGGGAATGCCCACTTATGAGTCTTGTATGTATTTTATTTTCAGTTCAAGTTAGTTAGAGTCAAAAAGATTCAATTGGAATCAAATAGAGTTTTATTTGAACCCAATTTGAATCTTTAATGAGTTAATTAAGTTTATTTTGAAAGAACTAAGGACCTATTTGTAAATGAGGAAGAAACAGCAAACAAATGTGCAATTTCTCTTAAATCCCTAAAAAACTTCATTTCCAATCGGCCGACCAGAGCTGCTGTGGATGGCTTGCAATCAGCGCCTCTTCTCGCAATGGTTCGCTCGCTCGGTTTCGTGGCCCGCTCGCCGATTCCGCCGGACTCGGCGGACCTCTTCGCCGGCCACGATCGCCTCGTCTCCAACCGTCGGCCACGATTGCCTCGACTCCAACCGCCGGCCACGATCGCCTCTTCTATAAAACCGAAACTCAGCGAAGGGAAGGGAGGCGTTTTTGATTATCTGGGAGCGAATCTACTCAGAGTTGAGTTTTGAAGAGATCCGGGCAGGTGGCCAAGGATTTCTCGCCGGCACTGCGGCAGGTGGCTGCGTTCGGCGTTTTCTCCACAGATCGGAGTTGAGCAGGTGGCTGCGGCTTCGTTTCAGGAACGACTCAGAGATCCGGACAGGTGGTCGCGGATTTCGTCGTCGGCACGGCAGCAGGCGGCTGCGTTCGACGTTCTTCCACTGTTCGAAGCCGGGCAGGTGGCTGCGGCTTTGTTCGGAAACGATTCGGTTTGGTCTGAGGCTACGGCAGGGGGCTGAGGCTTCGACTTTGAGTTCTGTTTCTCCTTGGTTTGCTTATAGTGCATCTAGTTCCCTGTTTTTCCTGATTTTCTCTGTTTTTCTATTTCTTGTTTTCCCTTTCATGGCACTGTTAGAACATTCCTGATCTGCAGTTTATTTCCATGATCCCTGATTACAATTTCATTTCCTACATTGCTTTGATTATTGTTCTTGCCTAAGCTTTGATTGGAATTGAGTTCATATGCTTGGTAGTTCCTTGTTTTCCTTTTATAATATATCTTTCTTTGAACCGAACTGGAAAAATCATATTGGTTGAAGGTTTTAATATATTAAATAATTTGGTTGAGTTATCATGTGCTGAAAATCTCAAGATAAATATGTATGCAGTTAAATATCTTGAAGTTCGAGAGTTTATTATCTTAATTGCATAAGTTTGCCTGAATTTATTTGGATAGCATTTTAATCATCTCAATTATTTCATGACGCTTATATGAATTTGCAAATAATTATATTTAATATAATTTGAAAAACTTAGTTTTAATCTCCTTTTCATGTGCATTTAATCATTTAAGTATACGCATATAAATCTAGGCACTAATTTAATATTGGTAGCGTTAGGTTCGCCTTAAAACCGATCCCCGCGCTGCATCAATACCCATGTATAAAAATGCAGCCAGCATTTTTACTTATAAAAGGTAGACACATGGAGGGCTAGATAGTCTTTTTGAGCTATGAGAAAATTGTAAAAAAATAATCCAGCAAATTATTCATTAAAAAGGTTAAGAATAATTATATAAACTTATTTAGAATTTGGACAAATGTGAGAGTGCCACATAGGATGAGCTTTAGCCTTAAAAAAGACTTAAGAATATAAAAGTGCTCAGCCTAAAGCACAAAAATCTAGAGCAAAAAAAGGTGAAAAGTCATATATTATTATTCTAATTTTGAAAAGGTATAGAATATGCTCAAATTAGTGTGTGAGATCCTCAAATAAAGGAAAGCTATGATTTCTGCAGTGTTAGACCCCTATGACATGTGAAAGAACAGCTTTTGTCATTATTAACAGGTATTGCAACGGTTGGGTAAAAGGAATGTAGCAGAGGCTGATTGTGACAATCAGCCCGATCTCTCTGTGAAGGGGGTTGGAAAAATTTCCAGAGCAATTCGGCTAATTTTAACAATCAGCCTGAGCAGACTTTGAAAAAAGAGAAATGAGGTGATTTAGAATTTTCAAAAGCCATGAATTAACTAGAACAAATAATAACTCACAATAAGAGAGGATTAGAGTAATTAAAGCTAATTTGAGTCTAAATTCTCTAGACTCAAAATAAGAATAAAAATGAGTAAAAACTTAGCAACCAAAACATGCTTTTAATTATGTCCTAGAAAAGAAAATAAATAATACATTTTTTACCTTGCTTTTCTTGGACCTTAACGTAAATCCTCATTTGTGCGTTGTAAGCCTGATTATACACTTAAAGAGAGGATTAGACGATAAATTAAAGTAATTATTGTCATCAAAATCAATAGGGCTCAACATTCTCCCCCTTTTTGATGATGACAATTACTTTTAATGATCTAAGAGGAATATTTAAGAATTAAGCAAGTAAAAACTCACCCTTAGAAAATCAATATTAAAATGAATGCAAAAATTGACAGGTAAAGGTAATAGGCATCAAAAGTATACCTGCATGTAAATATATGAATGCTCCCCCTAAATTAATGCAATTAATCATAATGACAATAGTAACAATATGTTCTCCCCTTTTGGCATCATCAGAAAGGCAAGCTAATATGGAAAAGTATTACATCAATTGAAACATAATATTGAATACCAACAATAACATTAGTAACAATGAGGCACAACATCATGGTACTCTAGAGTTTGATATTTGCTACAACCCTCCCAACACTAAACACTTAGCGAGGCATATTAAGAAATTATCTGCATGTGGTGATCATGCAAAAACTCTTGGTAGGATTCTGCAAGAATGCTTTATTCAAGTCCAGGATCACAAAAGTGATTAGACAGATATACAGCAAGCAAATAGGGAAAAGTATTACATCAATTGAAACATAATATTGAATACCAACAACATGAGTAACAACATGAGTAACAATGAGGCACAAATCATGGGTGATCCATTAAAATGTCTACAGCAACACAAAATATAGCAACATTTACATCTAATACAAAATTTAACGGTATTTGTTAGGAAAAATCAAAGCACAATAGAATTAGTTCATATTCATTTCTTGCCACTAGAGAGAGACTTCTGATATCCAGCCAATTTGTCTGTTTTTCTAATAATGGATCGAAAAAGTTCATGCTGATTGATCCATTCTGTAGTAGAATCAGCATAGAACGAAGCAAGAATATCAATTTGGGCTTGAATTTCAAGGAGTTTTTGATTGTTGCTTTCAGCAACCTCCTTGACTTCAACAAGAGATACATATGAGCATAGGAAGGCTTTGGGCATTGTAGCTTAAAACTCTCCATAGAGTGGTGGTACGGTGTTGCAGAAGGTTTTTCAGAGAAATTCATCCCATGACAAGATTTCAGATAATGACATATAGTATTGCCAAAGCGAAAACTCCTGTGAGAAGGAAACTTGTCAAGCAAATGAATGCAACTCTCTATGGCATTGAAAATTATCCCAGCTGTATCTAAAGTTTTACCCTTTAAAATGTGATATACAACAGTTTGTTGTATATCTGTCCAATCACTTTTGTGATCCTGGAATTAAATAAAGCATTCTTGCAGAATCCTACCAAGAGTTTTTGCTTGATCACCACATGCAGATAATTTCTTAACATGCCTCGCTAAGAATTTGGTATTGGGAGGGTTGTAGCAAATATCAAACTCTACAGTGTCTTCAATATCAAGAAATGAACTAGGTTTCACATTCAAATCATTAACTGAAACAAGTTTACCATATGTAGGGAAGCCAAAGAAAGAGGCTAAGTCATGGAGAGTGAACTTGATGAGAAATCCATTAACTATAGATTCCATGGAATTTTCTTCAGCATTCACTTTCAGATTTGCAGTAGAAAAGTCTGACTGCCTTGGGATAGTGAGGGTTGAAACACGATAGTCATTTACTCCAGCCCTGACGTTTGATAATTTCAGTCATGAAATTATCAAAATCTTCCCAGTTAATGGGTCGAACATTCAAGATAGGAATTTCAACAATAGAGTTAAAGAAATCATGAGAGGCTTGATCACGAAAACAATATGATACAAGAGTTGGCTGAGTTTCTGAACTTTCTTTACCCTTGCACAGCAAATCTGCAGAAGAAATTTTTCAGGTGGGTCAATCTCTTCAATAACAGCTTACGCTTTCGGATTGAAGCAGCAGAAGGTTCAGGTTTTGATGCAGCAGGAACAGAGAATTTTGTCTCAGGTTTCTGAGACAACACAGATCTTGATCGAAGAGTTTGCCTTCGAGTCGGAGCAGCCGAGGTATTCAATGCAGGAGACAATGTACCAGATGATGACGGAGAGGAAAAAGAAGCAGATGATGCTGAAGACGGAGATGACTGAGAAGAAGAGGTGGTAGAAGTGGAAATAGGTATCTTCACCTTCTTCTTAGATCGAATGGAGCGAGGAGCTGAATCTGCAGCCACACGCAACTTAACTCGAGTCCGCTTTGATGGAGCAATCAGCTTGGAGGCCGGCGCACGCTCTGATGGTGAGCTTTCGACAGAGGCCGACAGAGAAGGAGGAGATCCGTGAGCTATCTTCTTCATCCGAACCATGAGGTTGAAGGAGGTTCAAACCTGCTCGCTGTCTTCGTTGTTTGCTTCTGATGTAGGCCGAAGATGAAGCAGCGGCCTTATATCTCTCAGCATTGCTTTGGTCACTCGATGCCGGCGAAGCAAAGGAAGAGGCAGCGGCAAGCTAGGTCACCGTCGCACGACGCAGATGTGGCAGCAGAGGAGGCGGCAATGAACTTCGGCGCCGATCCTGCTTGTTTCCGTGAAGTCCAAGCGCCGACAGAGGCAAGGAGGAACCGGGATTTCACGCGAAATCCCTAGCCGACCTTGATGTTTTCGGGAAGGGGAAAGAGGGCGCGAATAGCTTGGCTAGGTCGGCGGAAATGATGGAGCGAGCGGCGAGATCGACGCAAAATCTGATTTTTGATTCCGCAGTGCAGGAGCAAGTATGAGCTGAGATTTGAAAGATTTGAGACAACACAAGTATTTAATTTAATTTATTTAATTTTATAATAAAATATAAATAAAAATTATTATTATTATTTAATATATATATTTTTGAATGTTGGCTACAGATTTTAAAGTTAACCTGTTTACTTAAGTTGACTCAGTTGATTAAAATTAATTTTAGAGAATATTTGAACCTATTTGGCTGAATTCAGGCCAATTTTCTCAATAGGCTGAATTTCTATGTAAATGTAATATAGAACAGAAATTTCTGAGACAAATTTTATAAGTAACAGACAACAAAATCAATAGCAGTGAAACATTGAAGTCGATAAATGCAAGAAAATAAGTATTTGAGTAATTTTGATAGAAAAGAAAATTAAGCAATTTTGTGCATGTTAATTCAAACTTGCATCACAAAATATTCAAAAACTAATGACAAATAACATACGGCATAATATGGCAAGATTTTAAAGACATGTACTATCTAGCATGCCTATTTCTCTAACGAGAAAATTAATTCTATCCTCATGCAAAGGTTTTGTGAATATATCTGCTAATTGAAATTTCGTAGAAATATATTCTAACGCAATTTCTTCCCTTTCTATATGATCTCTAATGAAATGATGACGAATTTCTATGTGTTTGGTTTGTGAGAGTTGTATCGGATTCTTTGTCAAACAAATAGCACTCATGTTATCACATTTGATAGGAATTTGGCCAAATCTATTCTGTAGTCAATCAATTGATGTTTCAACCAAAGCAGTTGTGGCCACATACTCCGCTTCAGCAGTCGATAAGGCAATAGAATTTTGCTTGCGACTTAACTAAGACACGAGAGCATTGTCAAAAAATTGACAAGTGCTCGACGTGCTTTTACGATCAACTTTGCACCGAGCAAAATCAGCGTCGGAGTATCCTATCAAATTAGGTGTAGATCTTTTGGGATACCAAAGCCCAAGTGAATGTGTGCCTACTAAATATCTAAAGATCCTCTTAACAGCCATTAAGTGGGATTCTTTAGGCGATATTGAAATCGTGCACACATACAAACAGTAAACACAATATCAAGACGACTAGCAGTTAAATATAATAAGGATCCAATCATACCTCTGTAAAACTTTTTATCAACACTTTTATCTTTTTCATCTTTATCTAACTTTACAGAAGAACTCATTGGTGTACCAATTTGCTTTGACTTGTCCATGCCAAATTTTTTGAGAAGTTCCCTTGTGTACTTGCTTTGGCAAATGAAAATGCCTTCAGGAAGTTTAATTTGTAATCTGAGAAAGAAATTAAGCTCTCCCATCATACTCATTTCAAATTCTCTAGACATGCACTTTGAAAATTCTTCACACAATATTTCATTAGTAGCACTAAAGATAAAATACCATCAACATATATTTGTACTATTATGAAATTTTCATCATATCTTTTTGTAATTAATGTTGTATCAACTTGTCCCTTGATAAAATCGTTATTAATAAGGAATTTACTTAATCTCTCGTACTTTCAAGCCGTATAATGCCTTTTTAAGTTTAAAGACATCAATCAGAAAAATAAGAGTCAATAAAGCTGGGTGGTTGTTCAACATAAACTTCTTCGTTGATAAACCCGTTAAGAAAAGCACTTTTAACGTCCATTTGAAATAATCGAAAATCCTTAAGATACGCAAATGAGAGCAAAAGAATTGCTTCTAATCAAGCAACGGGAGCAAAAGTTTCCTCAAAATCAATACCTTCGATTTGAGTAAAATCTTTAGCAACCAAACGAGCTTTATTTCGAACGATAACACCGGAATCATCCAACTTATTACGAAAAACTCATTTTGTATCAATGACGGAATGATCTTTGGGTCGTGGAACTAGTTCCCAAACATCATTCCTATTGAACTGTTCTAGCTCTTCTTGCATAGCTAGAATTCAAAATTCATCGTTTTCGGCTTCTTCTAAAGATTTCGACTCAATTTGAGAGATGAAGACAGAATGATTTACCTCATTGCGAAATGAAGCTCTTGTTCTTATACCTTGTGATGGATCACCCATGATTTATTCGGATGGATGAGCTTCCTTAAACCTTCATTCTTTGGGTAAATTTGGTTTCTCATCACAATCATCTTTTAATCGGTTAGGTCCATCACCACTTTGAGGATTTTCTTTAGAGATCATTTCTCCACCTTCCATGTTGAACTTCTCAATACCTATTTCTTCAATAAGATCATCATCTTTGTTTTGAGAATTAGTATCCGTCTCTTCAAATTAAACATGAATTGATTCTTCAACTATCATAGTTCTTGTGTTATATGCACGATACATTTTGCTAGTCGAAGAATACCCCAAGAAAATAGCTTTATCAGATTTAGCATCAAACTTGTCTAAGACATCCTTACTATTATTTAAAACAAAACATTTACAACCAAAAACACGTAAATGAGAAATATTAGGTTTACGGCCTTTCCATAATTCATAAGAGGTCTTCCTTAGTATGGATCTAACAGTTACATGATTTACTACATAGCATGCCGTGTTTACCGCTTCGGCTCAAAAATACTTTGGAAGACCACGCTCATGAAGCATGGACCGTGTCATCTCAATGAGAGTTCGATTTTTCCTTTCTACAACCCCGTTTTGTTGGGGTGTTCTAGGAGCCAAAAAATTATGTGAAATGCCATATTCGTTGCAAAAAAACTCAAATCTTTCATTTTCAAACTCACCGTCATGATCGCTTCGAATAGAAACCACTTCAAAATCTTTTTCATTCAAAGCACGCTTATAAAGAGATTTAAATGAATCAACAGCATCATGTTTATGTGTTGGAAATAAAGTCCATGAATATCTAGAATAATCATCAACAATAACAAAACAATATTTTTTACTACCTAAATTAAGTGTTCTATTGGGTCCAAATAAGTCTATATGCAAGATTTCAAAAAGTTTGGATGAGGAGATTATAACTTTGGACTTGAACGAACCTTTAGTTGTTTTCCTAATTAGCAAACATCGCAAAGTCTATCTTTATCAAATGCAATCTTAGGTAAACTTTTAACCAAATCTAATTTAGAGAGCTGAGAAAGAGAGAGTTTGCAGAGAGAAATATTCACACAATACACACTAGTACAGAATACACTCAATGAGAGTAGTTTTAAGCAATTTTTTGAAATGACATGGGTGAGAAATTATGAATAATAAAATTTTATCATGTCCTACACAAACTCTAATATAAAAAAACATTACTGTATTTCACATTCTCAATTATTTTCAATAAAACTATCAAATTTATTTTAAATCTTATATAATTTTTAATATAAATAATTAATTTTATTTCTAAAGATGATTTATGTATTAAAATTAATGTAAGATATGAAATAAAGTAAATTTTTTATATTGAAGGTCATGTATGATGTGATAAATTATTATTATTATTTAATTAAGTATTATTATGATCTTAGGGTATGATTAAAATAGTCTAAGAATCAAACGATTTTTTACTTAAAAGCCTTATTTGGCGCAAGGACAAAAATCAGGACTAAAATGGTACTAGTTTAAAAAATAATAATAATAACAATAAATAAATTTTTTTAATCATAAATTTCAATAATACCACCTCACCACCATCGTAGCCTCGTCGATGCTGCCTCGCTGCCACCACCTTGTCGATGCTACTTCGTCGTCGTTGCCTGATCAATGCTATCTTGCCGCTGGCGCCTCGCCAGTAGAGAAAGGGAGGGAGAGAGAGAAAGAGAACACAGAAAAAAAAGGGAGGGAGCTCATGCATGCGCCTGTGCGTGAGAGAAATAGAGATAGGGAGAGGGGGAGGAAGGGAGGGTGCGTGTGTGTCTGTGTGTTTGCTCAAAGAGGGCGGGCGCAGGAGCCTCACGACCCTTCGCTCGCTTGCGCGTAGGGGGCTGGCACCAATGCCCCACCACCTTTGCTTGCCTGCGGGAGAAAGAGAGGGGGAGGGAGAGAGAAATAGAGAGAAAGTGGGTGGGCTGCTCAGCCCCCTTTGCGCTTCGCCTACATATGAGAGAGAAAGGGGGGAAGGGGCGAGCTGCCGGCACGCCCACCCCCTCCTGCGCACATCAGAGAGAGAAAGAGAGAAAGAGGAAGAGTAAAAATGAAATTTTTAAAAATTCATGATGAAATATTCCTTTGATACTGATATAAATTATCAATAGGAACCTGCTATCTAATAATCATAATTTACGAGGACTTTTAGACATCATTTAGTTGAGAGTTAAATTATAGAAAAAGAAAAAAAAAATTATCCTATGAATTTATTGAAAAGATTTTTTTAGTTTAACATTGAGAAATGTGTAAAATATAAAATAAAATTAATTCTAATATTCATATTTGTATTGGATATAAAATAAAGTTAATTTTTACAATTAAAATTTATTTTGTGCCCAAAGAAAAGCTCGAACCAAACGAGCCCTTAGTTGCATAATATTCTAAAAATAGGAACTTTTCAGCATGTTTTAAAAAATTATGAATCAAACAGTAATTATTAATTAACTATAAAAACTTTTTAATAATTACTCTTATATATAATATTATAATATTATTTAATTTTGTGAGTTTAGAAGAACAAGTAAAAGGCAGATGCAGAAAGATAGATTTTTGAGATTTTAAAGCCTTGTTTGGCGCGAGGACCAAAATCAGGATCAAAATGGTACTAATTTAAGAAACAATAATAATAATAATAAATAAATTTTTTTAATCATTCTACACAAATTTTAATATAAAAAATATTATTTTACTTTACATACTCAATAATTTTTAATAAAAATATCAACTTTATTTCACCTCTTAGATCAAAATATTCGAATCGAGTATTTTAATCTAGAATGTCAAATAAATTTAATATTTATATTAAAAATTATTGAATATATAAAGTAAAATAATATTTTTTATATTAAAATTTGTGTGAAATGACTACAAAAATTTATTTATTATTATTATTATTTTTTTAAACTAATACCATTTTAATTCTGATTTTGGTCCTCGCGACAAACTGGGCCGAGTTCTGGCCTTAGAATTGAATTGATTTGAGTCATAGTAGGGGGGCAAACTCCATATGATGCATATATGTTGCATATGTTTATCTTTTTGCTATTATTAGATGATTACTGCATCGACATATGATTACTGTTACTGTAATTAATTTATAGAGCCGATTGATTCATATTACTAATACTAAATTATATGATTAAAAAGAAAATCGTGAAACTGAGGAGTGCTTTAAGATATTGTCAATATTAGGTTAAGCATGATGATGTTGTTACTATTATAATTACCGTATTGACGTCTTCCCATTGTATCTACTGAATGAAAATAAGTCCATATGTGGTCAGGTACTACTTTTTTCAGTGATCTGTGGCCTCAACATTGCATCAATTAACGACGTCACCTGTGTGCGGGAATCGGGAGGAGAGAGAGGCGGCGAGGATAGAGAGAGACCGAGGGTATAATAGCTAGTAAGTTTAAAAAAAATTTAATAAAAAAAAATCCATTTGATAATTTATTAAAATTCAAAGACCCCGATATTATAATTTTAAAAACGTAAATTTATGAGTTATTAAGTATTAAACTCAGAGACCTGAGTGTAATTATCCCAAAGTTAAAAACTCTTCTATCATTGACATAAAATTTCACTATACACTTGATCTTAGCCAAATGGTCGAGAATTTCACTATAATGCCCTATTTTGAAAAAACACTCCCATAACTATTGACACAATAATGCAAGTCCTGCAGAGCTATTATGGATCAGGTAAGTAAGCCTCCCCCTTGACCTGGAGATCTGCAATACCTGCATCTTTCTCTTTTACAATTCCTAAATACGACTGAATAAAACCATCGGGTAGTCCCGTATACCACGTGAGGTGTCCGACTTAAAACATGGACACCATAAGATGGCATTTGACGTCGTCGTTAAGGTGGGTGTAGTGAAAGGCTGCCTCAATCCCCTAGATATGCTTCCCCTTGTAGTACTCAAAAACAGGAGGATTATGGTTGTTTGGTACTGAACTGGCTTTGATTGTGTTGGAGGGAGGTATATCAACTTAAGTGGTCTTGCAGATGTTCAACTGAATAATTGTAAAGGATGCCCTTCCCAGAAAGAGCAAACCTACAACTTAGGGTATAGTGAGAGTAAAAGGAGGTCCAACTGGGACAATCTGATGAGGGACCACAACTTCGTCCTACCCTCGAGGGAGTTGGAATAGGTTGTTGCTACAATTGGTGCAATTGAACACCTTGCAGTCTTGGTGGCGTCACCGTCAACATTACGCTTGGTGTAGATGGGGCTACTTAAAGGTGTAACGCCATGTGCCCCAACGCCGGGTTTACAGGGGTTGTCTATGAATAAGGGGTTGGGGATAAGTGAACTAGTCCCGAGGATAGCCAACATTCGAGTCTTCCCAAAGGTTGTGATGACGCTAAAGCTCGAAGAGAATGCACCAGTGAGGCTAGTTAGTTTCCCAAAGGTCCTCCACAAGGACTGTGCCTTGTGATCTGGCCATTTCCTCCATAGCCTGGCCAAGGTTTATCACCATCTCATGGAGCTGGATGAACTATTGTTTGTTGATCACATGAAGAAGCAATAGACACATTTGTAGTGGTCGGCCTACGAAGCCGACTAGTGGTTGGCACAGCTTGAGGCTTAGAAGGAGGAGCATTGCTGTGAGCCTTGGTCTTCATATTCTCATTTCTGCATCAAGGAACCAAAGATAATATTGGCGGAGGATATCATCAAATGAATTAGGCTTAAAAAAGACCGAGGGGTCTTGACCTATAAAGACCCATTCATTGCGTTTGCTCTTATAAAAAGAAGAGGAAGGGAACAAGTACAAAGGACACATTGCAAAGAAGAACATACAGGTTTTTGGTGAAATAATCCAATATCCATGAATCAAATCGAATAGGAAATCCAATAAATGAAAGAAAAGTTGTTCGCCTGAAGCAAATTACAGAAACTCTCTTGCGATGGGGTATAGTAAAATGGAAAAGAAGACTTCTCGAGGAAAACAAGTTTCCCATAGGATTCTCACAGGACTAAATCTCTGCAAATCTCTCTTCGCCTCCCTCAACTATCATAGTATGTCTTTGTGTATTTGTCTTCTTGAACGAGGGTGTAGCCTTGTATTTATAGAGGAAATTAATATCATTACTTAGATGTAGTGTGAGGTGTCTCTGAAAAAGCCATTAGCACATTCACTATCAACTAATTGAAGGCTTTCAACATGTCCATAATCTCCCAATTGTGAAGGAATGGAAGACAACAATAGATTGGCAATTATGTAGATGGATTCTTCAAGGTCATTTAGAAAATAAATGTAGATCTCAGGAGGGTACGTATAATCATTCTATAAGGTGCTTCACCTAGCGACCGCATTTGGTTGTGTTCCCCTACCATCCTACAGATAATTGTGAGACGTTTCCACAGAAAAGTAAGTATAGTATAGTAAGGCAACTATTCAGGTAACTTTTGGGATATGGGTTGGAATGGATCATCTCGGCTTGGCACTTTGAATACTTTGACTTCTTTGACCAAATCACAACATTGATGGCCGTGATCATCATGCCATTTGGCTCGTTAGCAATTTACCGACATTAAGGAGGAATAGAAAGCGAAAGTCCAAACATGAATATTCGATTCATCTTAAGTTGATATTAAAACCCAATTTGTGTCAATTTTGGTAATGTCGAGTAATGTCAATGGCCGTTGTCTCATATACTAAGAGCTAATGCATTAATTTATATATGAAAATGAGGTACTAACAGTAAATTTTGCGACCTTTTGTGATGTAACTCAGATAAGCGCTTGCAAGAATCTGGCTATAATGTGATTTCACAACTTTGATTTGCTAGAAGCCTCGCCCTCAGTTCTGCTGCTACAGCATCTATGAATTCCACTGTGTTCAAATAATGATCTCTGGTGACACTACAAACATAAGGTGGATGTAAATAATGAATTTTTATTAATCCAGTATAACTTTCTGAATAAAAATGCAGTAGATTATCATAATAAAAAATAAGAGCATACTTAGGTCCATAAAGGATAAGAGCAAGATCCTTAGTCATCTTCCCAGATTCAACAGTTCTGATACATCCTGCTTCTAACTTTTCTGTGAAGTCCAGAAGTCTGACATTATCATCCAGCTTTGCTCTGTAAAAATTAATATTCGCAAGTCCTTACAGTATCCAGTTTAGCAAGCATCAAACAAATAGATATAATGATTAAATCAGATAAATGGGTTACATTAGACCAGGATGATCATCATAAATATTATTGTTACACTTGGTTGTAGTTCTTGTAAGACCATTATGGGCAATCAATACTTTTACGCTACCTTTTCTTACAACTTAATGCAGAGTAATAATATACCAATCATAATGATATAATTTTCAACTCCCTATGCCCAAATTTCACTTTCAACTTTCACTGATAATAATTTCTTACTCATCATACATAAATCTCAATATTCTATATTCTCAATGTCTACACTGCCAACTTTTGTTCATAATGAACTCTTAGTTATCCAAACTCTTTAAATCATACTATTGTAATATAAAATTTACACTACAAAATTCTTAAGTTCTTTAATAACATAGTACTTCAATATTATTCCTTATCTAACCTACGACTATGACTGAAATAATCAGTCCTCATTTATATCTTCATTCCTTATATAATTAATAAAATATATTTATCCCCATTATACAACTATTTACTGGATCTGCCATCTACAGTACTTATTACAGCTTAATTATGTATAACAAACCCAATGCATTTATGTTCTGCTAATACTAAACTTCTTTCACAGTACGCCTTCATTACTATAAAGCAGATAAAGCTAGCATATGAAATGTCCAAGAAATCAACTTGAACAAATGAACCGCCATATTTGGAAAATAAAGAATATAAGCATGAAGGTGAAATGCACACCTATGAGCAAGCCCCCGTGTCCAGGCAAAGATTGAGGCAATGCTGTTTGTACTAGTTTCACCTCCCTTCTGATGGACTCGGAAATGACGAGTGACAGTCCCATGAGCAGCTTCAGCTTCAATAGTTCTTCCATCAGGGCAGACCTAAATAATAATATAGAAAGTCACAAAAAATTCAGAGCTTAAATGAACATTACATAGAATCATGCCACATACCAGTACTGATGTCATTAGTCCCAGAGATCCAAAACCTGCAGTGAAAGTAAACAGTTTCTAAGAGACAAAAGTGGTCTCTTCACACAAAAATATAAGAACTACTGAAAATCTATGCATATTAGACATAATCAATAGATCTGTAATAAAGGGGAATGGAATCCAAATTCGGTGAAACAAATAGTAATGCTCAAACATCTCAAACCGAAAAGCTTAAAAATCCAACGGATCAATTTTACCAACTGACATAGGAATAATAACCTCATCACTCTCCTGTGCATAATGAAAAGCTTGCTTACATTGCATCCAATTGGGACTAGTAATTATGTTTGAAACTCCAGAGTTGCTTGGTTTTATGTCAAATAAAAATCGATTCAAAATTGAAGTGATATTGTTAAGACTTGAACTCAACTCAATGACTCGATAACATAAGCATATGTATTTAGGCTTTTACATTGTCAATATAAAGTTTTAGTGTGTACATATTTGTCAAAAATACAAGTGACAGAGACATGACTGGATACACATACAATACCCGCAAACTAATAAACAATACTAATGTAAATTATAAAATGTAGAAGACATATATCAGTTGCAACATCCAGGTATCACAATGTTCCCATGTGCGTTAGTTTATTAATTAATATAGGCTATTTCAGCAAATTATTTGCTGCCACATAAAATTTGAACATGGTTTTGAAACTAAGCTATTTTCTTAAGCTAAAAGTTGATTAAGCTTAATTAGTGATAAACTTTGCCTAATCTGGTTTTATGGCCTTAATACCCTGATTTCATTCAGCCAACTTTGCCTTGGGAACGCATGACACATGGTGCCATGCATGCAAGTCCAAGTGCCAAGTGGAAGGGTCATAGCGTCAGAAATCCTTGCATGACAAGTTTGAAGTGGGAAATCATGTGTGGGGATTCTTGATGGGAAAAACCCATTTTCCGTCTTCCCTCGCAACCAGACAGTAAGAAAGTGAGAGGTATAGAGTTAAGCCAAGTAAGGAGAAGAGAAGAGGTGCTCCAGATCCAAATCCCTTCTTCCATTCCGCCTCCCTCTTCCTTCTTCCCTTTGGCACCATCTCAGAGGAGAACTAAGGTGGAGGACCATTTTCCATAGCCAATATAAAGTAAGCGAGTTGACACATGTATGAATCTGAATATTACACTAATATTTTGCTATTTTGAGTAATAAAGAGTATTGTGCATGTCAAAAAAAATGAGTGAATGTTAATGCATGCATGGGTTAATAAAATGTGACATGCTAAACTATGATTCCGGATGCCACACGAAAATTTGCAATTTCATTAATGCTTTCAGCCGTGTATTTGGTTTTCCCTTTCAGATCCGAACATAGAGCTACTTTATTTGTTTGCCATATCTTCGTTAGGATTTATGGAATTATTATAGCAAGTTGTGTCTACGCTTTTCCATCCTTACCATATTAGAGAGGGGAAGGGCCCGCTTCCATTTTTCAGAGTAAACTATGCAAGTATGACTTGAATGGTTTTACAGAGTTTATTAAATCTGAATGCAAGTTCTTCGATGTTGGTCACCTTTGTGATTAAAATTCTTATGTGAAGATTTGGGTTCAACTAAAGTTTTGGTAGATTTTATTGGAGAACTGCAGACAGTTTGGTTCCAAAGGTCAAATAGTTCTACTAGGTTACCTGGACATTAGGTTGAACTGTCGAACAACACACTAAATGGTCCCGTTTTCTATCCAATAGAGGGAGAACAGTCCACCATTTGTCCAATGATCTGTTTGGAAATTTTCCCCAGCCTTAGCCTAACAAGTCTAGCTTTAACCAAACAATTTGGGTCCCAGTCCAGCCAGTGTATAAGCGCAGTCCCAAGTTGTTTGTTCCCATACCAATTTGGCTTTGACACATTTGACTCCTAATGCATATTTGGTGATGCATGTAAGTATTGATTTCCTTACTAAGAGTGACTATGTGGTTTCCCCTAGAGAGCTAATAATAACTTGAATTGTGATGTTTAGGCCCTGATTGGTTGGAGGCCATCTTGGCCTTGACCATGGCCAAAATAGCCTCCAACTATTTTATTAAATAATTTTTTCATTTTTCATCCTCAATACATAAATTTTAATATAAAAAAATTCATTTTATATTATATCTATATAATTTTTAATACATTATACTTAATTTTTTTATTAATAATTTTAATAAAATGATTGGAGGCTATTTTGGCCATGGTCGAGCCTCCAACCAAACAGGGCCTTAGAGGACACCATGTGGGGTCTAGAGGGCCTTGAATTAAGAATTGTGCTCAAGCTAAATTCTTGACTGATGAAATCTAATTGAGAACCAAGTGAATGTAATTTTAATGCGACACCTGAGTTTAAAACTGTGTTTCTCGTATGCTTTGTACTTGTCTCGCTTAAACTTCATTTATGATTTTGACGCGATAAAATCCAAAGGTTGTTTCCAACTATCATGAGGGATGACGATTCCTAAAGGCATTTGGAGGAAGGTGTGACTACATGTCATGATGGCATTGGATCCACATGAGTTTGGCGCAACGACGTCCAATAGGTAGCTTATAGAGAACTATTCCATGAGGTCGATGACCCTAATGTGCCTAGAGGGTACAATGACTAGCGAACACGGAAGCTGAGGCAATTGACCGAGTGCTTCAAACTTATACCTCCGTTGGTATAAACCATCTTAAACCAAACTTAATCCACCACTTGGTTTTAAGCATAAACCATCTTTATACCTCCGTTGCATTGTGTATAATAATTCTTATGTGATTTATATTATTGAGTTTTGTATTTTTTATGAAATTCTTACTACTCATGCTATGATTACAGATGAAAATCGTTATATGTAAATAAGCTATATGCTTTTTATGGAGTCAGTAACTGACGCCTTTACAAGACAAGCACAAGGGAAAAGAAAGAGATCAAAAAGGCTTAGTTGTTTTTCTCTTAATCTTTTAATGTTTTGACGTATTAGACATAAATTTGTGAAGAACTTTGTATTTGCTATTTTAATTATTATTGGTGATGCGTAACTAGGATTTTGAACTTCTGATGTTATTTAGAATGATGACACTTAAATTTCGATAAGAATTATGATCTGTAAAATCGAGTTTTAAATTCATGTAGTTTTACTGCATTGGAATTTAAAGTACCTTGACTCGCTAATTTTATATGATTAGTAAACCTTTATTTATGTGTGCTTTCATTTTTCGCATTCCCATCTTTGAATGAAGGAAACACATCATAAGATTATTTACTCATGTGATTTGAAATTTCTTCAAAATCTCAATTCATCCAAAAACGACAAATGAAAATTTATCTGAAAACTTGAAAAATTTACGATATGGATTTAATTATTTTATTTTAGATTTCTCTATATAAATGAGTTATAAATCTTTTGCATTTACATAATAGTTTAAACTTTTAGTGCAAATGCGTCTTTGAATTTGACTTTTCACTTGAAATTTTTTTGAAGGTATTTATCAACCGTCTTAATATTGGCTTGATTTCTTCAATGTTGAGCCATGCCCATCTTGACGAGCAACTTTCTTTGATCCTGTAAAGCTTAGGTACAATATGTACTAATATACAAAAAATTAATTAAGTATATTATTGTTGTGTTTCTTATCATCAAAATCTATATAGGTTCAACATCAACTTCTATAACATAAAAGTAACAAGGTTGGCCCATGTCCTTAGACACGAAGTGTTGCCCAAGATAATGTTTCATCTCTTCAATACTTGCATCATTGCTTGTGCAAAAAAGATATCACTGAGATAGACAATCTAAATAGCAATACTAGAAGGTCACTGACGGATAATGATAGAGTAATCAACATGACTTTTGTATAGTCCAGTAGCATTAACTTGACTAAGCTTTTCAAACTAGGCACATAAAAAGTATGGATTTAAGTCAAAGGAATTGAGATGGCAAGCATCAGAATAGAGAGGTCTTTCAGATAGTTTCTATAGTAATTATTTTGAAAGTAATCAGAGATAAAATTAAAACCTTGAGCTAATAGGTCGCTCAGCACATCTCCATCGTAATTCTTGCAGGCCCAAACATAGCCACCGTCACTTTTAAGTGCATAGGCAACCATATCATCAATAAGCCGATGCTCATACCTACAGAACATTAGAATCTTATTTTAGCTACTCAGAAAAGAGACTGGGGAAAAAAGCAAAAAAGAACACACACACAAACCAGATTCCTAGAGACTCAAACTTTGCTTTCCATTTAGCTTCATACAACTCTTGGAAGATGTCCTTGAACCTGAAGGTCGGAAATCAAGTGACTATAAATTACAAATATCACATGATTAACTGCATGTGCAATTAACATTATGAAGCCGATAATGGGACCAAATAAATAAATAAACTTTACCGTCCGTCATACTTCTTCAAAATTGTATTTTTGGTACTAAGGTATAAAGGCCATTTTTTCAGGTATGCGACATTCATTGAAGCTTCAGCAAATGCAAGAATAGACTGTATGCAGATGAATGGTAATGTGTAAAGTACAAAAATGGAAAGCTTTCTCAAATATCAACTAACTAATACTAAGATGTTTGGCTCAGGTTAAAAAACCTCATCAGTATTGTACATAGACAATGCTACACCTCCAGGAGCTGAGAAGTTGAAAACTTCAAGTTCGACTTCCTCTTCTTTACCCTCTGAACATGCGTTCAAAAGTGGAACAGAAAGAAAACTGTGTAAATTGATCAAGAAAGAATCATAGTCAAAGTTTCAAAAAAAGAACCATATTCAAAGCAACTGCATTTCCATTATTACTGTTAAGGAAAAGGGTTTAACCATAACTTTATTCACTTCATCTATTACAACAAAACAACCTGTTATGTAATAGGTGTGAAGATATACTGCCGCACAAAAACAAGAATCGAAATCAAAACCAACAAGAAATAAAGGATATAAAACAAAATACACTTACAAAGGGGAATTTAACACTCTCCTCAAAATGCATAGCAAGTATCTATGAGTTCCAGTTTGTCACACAGCTCACAGAAATATGAAGGACCCAAGGGATTATGTAAATATATTAGCTAGTTGTTCTTCGTATGAGATATGAGAACACGATATCATTTTGGAGAGCTAGTTTGATGTAACACTTGACCTTCATCATTCTTCGATAGGTAGACATGAGTTTAGTATTCAAATTTGCGCTTCAGTACTACTAGGGTGATGAAGAAGGGGATGTGAACTTACACAGTATCTTTGAATTCTTAAGAGACAGGGTATGTCTGTCTCCGAGTGTTTCCAACCTTTTTCCTTTGTAGATTTCTTCATATTGAGCTCTCAAAGTCTTCACAGTGTTAGCATTTTCAAGATGTATCTTTTCTTAACCCTGGACTGTGCTTCTATCAGCATTTTTGGCAGCTTTTCTATGACTGAATTGTGCATGAATATCGCTTAGAGCTGCGGACAAAGATCATCATCGACATTTTGTATCCTTTGTCTTAGTGTTCAATGTGGAGGACTGGTCAACATACTCTCACAATTACTCGTTCGGTTGGTTCCCACCTAATCTTTCACAGCTCGTGGATTGTTTCAGTACTAGGCAAATCTTGCATTGAGCTGCTAAGTGAGCATCTTGAAGTTGTGGATTGAACCTAAGAGGATTTTGTCCAGCCAACTGAGGTAAAGTTGGATAAAATGTAGCGTAAAAGCATGCATTTGTAAGCATTAGAGATCGGCTCAAATATGCAAAGAGCATTCTCAAAGTGTTTAATGTTCTGAGTAGGATTCGTCTTTCCATCATATTCATTGAACTTTGCTCTTGGAAGCCACGTGAGACTAGCACCACAACAACAGTCGGTTTGAAGATTTAAGAGTTTGCAGGGAACACAGGGTGATAAATCTTCATGTAGCTCCCTCATCCAATGTAATTGTTTGTTTCTCAATCCATACTTTGAACCATGTTTGGAGCATTGTGCTCCAGGGTTAGGATTTCTGCCACAGTTGTCGCAGTCGGCAGCCTTAGCAAGGGATGGTTTCACTGCAGTGGGGTTTATGGTGGAGGCTTGAGAGTCAATTTATAGCTGTTGAAGTATGCTGACATATTGCTCATGGTTTCAGTCAACCACAACATCATGCAAGCCGTTTGGAATCCACAAAGTGTTGGTTTGAGTACAATAAAGGGGTTGTTACAGCAAAAGAAAAAAAAAAGAGATACAATAGTAGAGAAAAAAGAAAGTTCAGATTTGAAGGGTGTTTTCTGTAGCCTTGAACTGAGTCAAATTGCCTGGACGTAGCATTCAAGAGCCTTGAGGAAGGGCACCACATTTATAGATAATGGCAAATGATCAAATCCAAACCTCTTGCTAATCTTCCTTTCTTTTACTGGCCCTGTTTGGCGCGAGGACCAAAACAGGACCAAAATAGTACTAGTTTAAAAAATAACAATAATAATAATAAATAAATTATTTTAATTATTCTACATAAATTTTAATATAAAAAATAATATTTTACTTCACATACCCAATAATTTTTAATAAAAATATAAATTTTATTTCACATCTTAGATCAAAATACTCGATTTGAATATTTGGTCTAGAATGTGAAATAAAGTTAATATTTTTATTTTAAATTGTTGAGTATATAAAGTAAAATAATATTTTTTATATTTGAATTTGTGTAAAATGATTTAAAATATTTATTTATTATTATTATTATTGTTTTTAAAATTAGTACCATTTTTGGTCCTGTTTTGATCATGTTTTGGTTCTCGCGCCAAACGGGGCAGATAGACAATGAGGGGACACAATAATATTTCCTTTACATGTTGCCATCCCTCAGAATATCTTAATATCCTAACACGATTTTTAGTGATTTGGGTAGCAATGTTAGACTCTCATTGGTACTTGTGTCACCTCTCTCAATGTGAGATATTTGGGAAATTCTGTATCGGAGAAAAACATTGGAACTTTGTTCGATTTTTAACAAGTCAATTCGACTAGATTGCTAGAGAAGCCTATCCGACAATGCAATTCGAGTGATCATCTCTTCTATTAGAGCTTTTGTTGGCCATAGGCTTGACTTTCTTCCCCTTTCAAATGTCCACATAAATGGTAATGATCTCTTGTTCCTTTCTCAATATAACAATTAACAAGAAGGGGTGATAAGGGGTCAGTTAATCAACCTCAAACCCCAAAACATAGATGGTTAGGTCCAAAATAGAGAGATAGAAGCAGGAGTGACTAAATGACCACGCCATCCTACCTATCTAAACCCAATGAAGTTAGATAAAAAGTAACTCGTTTTTTATGTGATAAAAAAAGCAACTCTTATTTAATGATAGAATCAATCTCCACAAAAAGGGAAAGCCCAAGAGCAAGCCCAACCACAATAAAGGAGGGAGAACCAGGGGTGCCACACAGGTGCTCCTAATATAGAAAGAAGAATCCAATGGATGAAGTTAGGGTTTCATGTTCGGGTTTAGGATAGGAAGCTGCATATCTCCAAAATAATAAAGGAACTAATTTCTTTATTTTCAAAAAGGACTTAATTGTGCTTAAAACTTGAATAAGCTATCAAATCCAATACCAATAAAGTACTAATTAAATGGATAAAAAATCCAAAATAGAAGTTAGGATTGCAGATATGCAACATGAATGGGAACTTCATTCAATATATACCATAAAAACAAAGATGGCTTAAAACATCAGACCTTCAAGAATAACAAAATTGAGTACCAACTACACATACCAAATATTAGCTTTAGTTTGCCAGGACCCTTGATTACAATGTCAGTTGCTCGGTACTGATCACCAAAAGCATGCCTTCCAATGCATATTGGCTTGGCCCATCCTGAAAGCTAAAACAGATCAGCACTACTGAAGTCATTGAATAAATAGCTACATGTCCTTCCAAACCTGGCACAAGCCTTGGTATATTCGTGATTAGGATAGGCTCCCTGAATACAGTGCCTATAAGGAAAATTATCATAAGAAAAACAACCTAGCACTCATTAATCTTCACTAAAATACTAGGAGTTAATTTTCAAGTGGTACATCAACCACTATAGCTTACCATTTAAAATATTCCTGATTGTTCCATTGGGGCTCCTCCACATGGACTTCAAATTGAATTCCTTGACACGACCTTCATCTATTACAGTACAATTAAGCATTTAAAAAACACTTCCAAGATTTGAATTAGAAGTGAAACAGATCCCCACAAGTACGTTAGGTAGTAAATATGACACCTTCATATATGTTAGTCTTTACCTGGAGTAATTGTAGCACATTTTATTGCAACATTATATCTGCAACATAAACTAGTTAGTTGGTTTGAGCTAAAAATGGAAGTAATACTAGAAGACATTAGATAAGAGTAATGGAAGCTCAGACTCATGAAAAGTCACTCATGAAAAGTCAAGAATCTATTAGAACAGGATAGGAACGAATGATGCTACTTGAGAGTTGCTTCAGCACTTTCAACTGTAACTTGGTCATTTGTTGCATCACGATTAAGAATGCCAAGGTCAAAGTACTTAATGTCCAAATCCAAAAACGGTAAAACAAGCTGCAGATTTAAGAACATAACATTATTTCATTAATTGAGTACAACAATTTGCATGACTAATATTGTTTATTCTTATATTCTGTAATTCCGCATCAATAAGCATCCATATTTCGCAACGATAAACATACAAAAAGTTATAATAACAAAAAACATTCACCTTGTCTTTTATTGATTTCCAAATGACCCGAGCCATCTCATCTCCTGTCAACATCATTAAAAATATGAAAGCTACTTTTAACTAAATTGAAGAGCAATACATTAATTCATCGAGCAATATCATCACAAAAGCTAATTCCCAACAAGTAGTCTCGCAATGAACCCACAAAGGATCATCAAGTCAATAAAGTTGAGTTCAAATTGTATTAAGATATGATCATCCTCAAACTCAATCAACAGAATAATAGAAAAACAGAAAGGCTACACACGATAATTCATTAGCCTTGCCAAGTTCCTAGCTAAAGAAAAATACAAAAGTACTAAAACAATCCAGTAATTCAATCCATCGTGAATTTCGCATGTTTACAGCAACCTAGATAATGTTTAGCACTGGCATGCCATGCAGATTATTCATCAAGATGTTGAACATGTGTAAAGGAACATAGATAGCATTTTATAGAAGAAAGAACAGCACTTGAATCTGGAAAAAAAATCACTAAAAATAATTTTTTACACAAATCGCAACTACATTTCCAATTGAAGAGAGCTCACCGTCCATCTCTACAATAGGGTTAGTGACCTTGATCCTCTCAAACGACATCGGGCCAGATGAGCTCGAGCGCAGGGACCGAGGATGGAGAGGCGATATGTTCGAAAAGGAAGATAGGAAACACCGAAGGACAGGTATGGCATAACGGCTTGGATGCTTAGGATTACCAATGGCCAGAGTGCTTATAGATGGGAAGTAAATCTGTGAGATCATTGATGGAGGCAGCCAAGAAGTCCTTCGTCCTGCTCTTATTGAAACCCTAATTTGAAAATGTCTGTATGATTGCGTGGCATGGGCTTCTGGCAAGCAAATCACCAATTTATTAATATTTCTTTCATAGACAATAAAATACCTGCATAGGCAACTTATTAATATTTATATTAATTAGTAAATCAAACTCCATATCTTTTAAAAAACCTAAAGTATTATCACACATATATTTACTAGTGAAATGCACATGTTTTGCATAAGATGTGTTAGAAATTATGATTATAATATAAATAAAATTAAAACAACGATGATAAGATGTATTAGAGATCTTTTATTTAGACAGCAATATAAAAATTATAAATGGTTCTTTATCTTGAAACTCATGCAAGTTGACCATAATCTTACATGAATATTAGAGCACACAGGAGTAAAAAAAATATTAAATATCACATTTTTATGTTGTCACATCGTAAGGACATATATATAAACAGAAATGACAAAACCAAAAGGAAATCAATATACATTCACTTTTTAAACACAAAACATATAGTATCACACCAAAGAGCATGATAAAAATGAAAAAGTGTTACCTTCAAGTAGGTCATATATAAATGTTGTGCTAGCATAATGCTAAAGAAAAGCTACATGTTTGAACTTGTCCTCTACAACGTCTTTCTATGTAATATGGGAGGAATGGGGATGGACTTGAAGAGGGTACAATGAGTTATTACATTATAGAAATAAGTATTATGTTGCAAAGCTTTCTTACATAGTAATCATGTATTGTAGTGCCCACAGTATCACTTTTTTAGCATCCCGAAATGCTAACTTGAGCTTAGTAGGTTATTCATAATCTTTTCTAGCTATAGTATTCCTCAATTGAATCTGAAATAACATAATTATATTCTTTCAATATGCACACAAAACAATGTTAAGGCACATTCCATAATATTTTGCGGCAGCCCTATAGCGGAAGAGAAAGCTGATCCTAGAAGGAGTTCATTTGTGCTTCAAATTTGTGTAAAATCTAACAAAATTTGTACAAAAGAATAATAGTTTATTTTGTAAATATAGTCACAAAAAACTTTTATTCGGCTGCTTTAAATATAGAATGTGAAGCAGTAATATAGGCAAAATACTTGTAGTTGAAATTATTTAGTACCTGCTTTTATAGTTTAGGCTCGTCCAAGTTGCAACAGACATTATTTGATGTAGCGACTAAAAAGATCTTTTGTTGTTCAAGAATTCTTATTTAGGCATTTATTGTATCATCCACATATAATATAGCCACTAAACAAATTCATGTGTATCAATGACAAATACTAAACAGAAAAAACAGTACCAATAATTTCATTCCATCAAACATCACAACTACATATCAAAATATTTTTTGCTCTTTTACAACAACAGAAACAACAACCAACCCTAAATCCCACAAGGTGTGGTCAACTACATAAATCCTCTATTTTCATTGCGCTCTATTAGTTAACAAATCTATATTTAAATCTAAGTGAGTAAAATAACTCCTTATAGTTTCTTGTCATGAGTAAAATCTCCCCCTGCCTCTTTGTATATGAGTAAAATTTAATAACTCGATTTTTTTAACTGGAGCTTCAATCGACATACGATTTATATGTACAAATCATTTAAGCTAACTTTCTCTAAGTTTATCCTCAATTGATGCAACTCCAATTTTATTGCTGATATACTCATTTCTCATTCAATCCTCTCGTGTATACCCACACATCCACCTTAGCATCATTATTTCTGCAACACTTATTTTATTTGTATGTCTTCTCTTTGTAGATTAACATTCAGCACCATATAACATCGTTGGTCTAATTATAATTTTATAAAATTTACCTTTAAATTTAGATGAAATTTTTCTATCGCATAACATATTAGAGACATTTCTCCATTTTACTCATTTTGCTTGAATCTTACTAATAATATCATTATCTATTTAATATTTTGCATATTAATCCAAGGTATCTAAAAAGCTCATTCTTTTTAACAACTTAATCACCAATTATCACGTCACTAATATAAGTACTTCTTTCTTAACTAAATGTGCACTTTATATATTCAATTTTTGATCTACTAAGATGAAAATCTTAAAATTTTAAAGTATTCCTCCACATTTTGAGTTTCGCTTTAACTCTCTCTTTAATTTTATCAACAAGAACAATATCATATGTGAAGCGCATATATCAAGGCACATCATCTTGAATATGTCCAGTCAGAACATCCATAACCAAAGCAAAAAGATACGGACTTAAAACTAAGCCTTGGTGTAATCCAACTGTAATAGGAAAATTCTTAGTCAAATCTTCTTGTATCCAAACACAAGTAACAGCATCTTTGTACATGTTTTCAATAACCTGAATATAAGCAATGCAAATCCTTTTCTTTTCTAAAACTCTACAAAGTACTTTTCTTGGGACTATATCATAAGTTTTTTTAAAATTAATAAAAATTAAATGTATGTTTTTCTTTCTATTCTTAAACTTCTCCATTAAATCACTTAATAAATAAATAGCTTTCATAGTACATCTACCTGACATAAAATCAAACTGATTCTCTAATATCTTAGTATCACGGTATAATCTATGATCGATCACCTCTTCCAGAGTTTTAAAGTATAACTCGTAAATTTAATTCCTCTATAATTAACACAATTCTGTACATCACATTTATTTTTATAAATAAGAACAAATATACTATTCCTATTCATTTGACACCATTTATTCTATAAAATCATATTAAACAATCTAGTGAGCCAAGAAACTCCTTTATCTCTCAAGCACTTCCAAACATCTATTAGAATCTGATCTGGTCCTATTGCTTTTATATATTGATTTAAAAATAAGAATAAAGATAAAATGGAGAAATATAAAGTGCCCGATGATAGTCAAAAAATACAATCTACAATGCAAAAAAATATGGCTCTTAAAAATTTATATAAAAAACTAAAAACTAAAAAAAAGATATATAAAATGGCCAAGACAAGAGATAGAAAAACTAAGTACTTAACCCAAATAAAATGAATTAAAGATGAAGATAAAAGAATACTTTTATGAAAGAAGATATTAAAAATAGATGGATAGTTATTTTCTACAGTTTTTTAATAAAGGTTGTGAAAATACAATTGATCTCACTAAACTCAGTAAAGCTAAAGTCAGTAAAGAGCTTCATTTAGTTCGAGATATTTTTTGGCCCAATATAAATTTCAACTCTAAAAATCAATTTTATGCACATCCAACGCAAATACAAATTTTAGAATCAACTTTATTTCACATTTTTTGCACTTTATAATATTAAAATAAAATTTTTTGATATTAAATTTAAAAAATAAATTAAAATTTTCTTTTATCCAAAAAAAAGTTCAAACCAAACGAGGCCTTAAAGAAGATAAAATAAAAAAAAAGATAAGGCCAGATGATATCCCAATAAATGTTTGAAAGTGCTTAAGAGATAAAATTTCTTGATATAATTTTGAAAACTAAAAGAATGTCAAATGAATAGAGAAATGACTTATTAGTACATATTTACAAAAATAAAAGCAAAATAGAAAATTTTGTCAATTTTAAAGAAATTAAATTAATAAGTCATAGTTCAAAACTCTGGGAAAAAGTGATTGAACATAAATTACACTGTAATACTAAAGTATCAAAAAATCAATTTAGTTTTATGTTAGATCTACTATGAAAGCTATTTATTTATTGAGAGATTTAATGTAAAAGTTTAAGAAGAGAAAGAAAAACCTACATTTAATTTTTATTAATTTAAAAAAAGCCTATGATAAAATCCCAAAGAAAATACTTCGAAGAATTTTAGAAAAAAAAGAAATTCACACTATTTATATTCAGATTATTAAAGACAAATATAAAAAAAAACTATTACCTATGTTCAGACATAAGAAGTTTTAACTAAGAATTTTTCTATTACAGTTAGATTATACCAAAACTCAGCTTTAAGTTAGTATCTTTTTGCTTTGGTTATGAAAATTCTGACTAGACATATTCAAGATGAGATGCCTTAGGGTATGCTTTTTGTAAATGATATTATCCTTATTAATAAAACTAAAGAGGGAGCCAAAGCGAGACTCGAGTTATAGAGAAATATTTTAGAATATAAAATTTTTTATATGAGTAGATTAAAACTAAATATATAGAGTGCACATTTAGTCAAAAAATACTTATATTGGTAATCAAATTATCAAGAAAAGTGAGCACTTTAGATACTTTGGATCAATCATACAAAATGATAGTAAAATATATAATGACATTATTAGCAGGTTCAAGTAAAATAGGTAAAAAAAAAAAAAAACTTCTTGTGTATTGTGTGATAGAAAATTTTTATCCAGACTTAAAAATAAATTTCATAAAACAATAGTAAAACCAACAATGATATAGTTGAATGCTGACCTACAAAGAGAAAATATATAAATAAAATAAGTGTTGCAAAAATGATAATGCTAAGGTGAATGTATAGATATACACAAAAGGATAGAATGAGAAATGAGTATATCGACTTAAATGGTTTAGATATGTAAATCGTAAGCCGAGTGAAGCTCCAGATAGAAAAATCAAGTTATTAAATTTTGATCATGTACAAAAAGAAAAAGGAAGACTAAATAAGATATGACAAGAAACTATAAAGATTGGTTTTACTCACTTACACCTAAATAAGAAGCTAATTAATAGAGCGCAATGAAAACAAAGGATTTATGTAGCCGACTCCACCTAGTAAAATTAAGGCTTGGTTGTTGTTGTAGAGCACCAAAATAATAAGTAGGGTCAAAGCCACAAGCCTTCCTTCTATGCAAAAGCTTTTCCATCTGAATTTTTGAGAAAGACCCGTAATAAAACTGATAATCGAAGAATAAATGATCAATGCTGTACATAATGAACATTGTTGACATACTGCAAAGATGAAGGCCAGATCTATCTGTGGTTAATTTAGCCACAGAATAGTAATTTTCACCTCAAACATCCAAAAATAAAACCACAATGAAAAACTTCAAATCTCATAAAGAAATTCAAAGAACATCATACTGGACGTTTTCCTGTTTAAAGTTAGTCAGAGTGATATTGTTATACTGTCTAGAAAACGGAACTAAAATAAAATTTCAACTGTTCCGTAATCCAAAATTGTGTGGAATATACCGGATATTGTTTTTGCACGAATTCTAGATTGTAATCTGCCAAGAGCTGCTGTTATAAGGATTACTTGGATTGCTTCATTCAAATCATGAGATTGCGATGATGGAGAGGGAAAGAAGCGCTGGTTATAGAGAGGAGAAAACCTATTGAAATGACATAGAAGAAGCACCTTCGTTCCTGAAGCCCTCCACCATCTACACCTTCTACGCCTTTAACTCCAAGAATTTATCATACAAAAATATCAGAAATAGTGACGATAGGCAGCGCACACTGCAAAATTAGGGCTAAAGAAGATGGAAGAAGAGCAGGCACGCATAGAATAACTTCGGCGTTACTCTGGTGAGGCAGATAAAGGAGGAAGAGATGGAAGAAGAGGCTGGGGCGGGGGAAGGTCTGGCTGCGGTCACACACCTGCCGGTCGTGCGCAGGCAGGAAGCGGCCAAGCGAAGTGCGCTACGAGAGAAGGTGACCCGTAATCTAGTCTAGGTTTAAGACGAGGAGAAAAAGGAATTGGGACAATTAACTGCATGCCAAAAAAAAAAAAAATTACCTACATGCCGCATATTTTAATTTTATTTATATTTTATCTATTTATTTTTAATTAATTATACTATATACACTCAAAATATTATAAAATTTTACATACATATATTTTAATTTATTTTTATTATAATAAGTAATCATAATTTTTCAATAACCTAACCATAATTAGATTACAAAAAATTTGAGTCATTCATCATATTATTTTAAAAATATTTAAATATAATTTGAGTGAAAAATCCTAAAATTTTAATATTTAGGTGGCGATAAAGAAATGAGATATCCGCGATGTGAATTGATTCTAGGACAAATCAACGCTTAGTGTAGTATTGAGGAAGAGAAAAAATATGTACTATTAAAAATAAAAATATAATTTTAATGATTTACTAACAGAATATTTTTTTTTCAAATAGATTTTGATTAAATTTTCACTCAAATATGTGTATGTAAGATTTTGTAATATTTTGAATGTGTATAGCGTAACTAACTAAGAATGGATGGGTAAGGCATAAATAAAACTAAATTGTGTGGCATGTAGGTAATTATCCACAAAAAAAATATTACACGTGTTTGAAATCGAAAGAATTTAGCTAATTCTTTTTAATTCAATTATATTAAGACAAAATTTAATTTTAAATTTTACTTCTTTATATTAGTTATAAGAATTTGACTACATATACATTTAAACAAAATATTTCTTAATATATATTTTTTAGATGATATTAAAATTTAAAATTTTTCATCTTAGATTAAAATTTAAATTTATTAAATATAAATTTAATCAAAATAAAAATATTTTTAGTGAAAAATAATTAATCATATTGAATAACGGGGAATATTTTTGATAAATGGATGGAATACTTTTTATAAATTTCTTTAAAAAAAATTATATATTTTCAAATCAAGAAAAGTTAATGATAAATATTTGATATTTTTGATAATTTTAAGTATTAATATTTTTATTTAGATTTTCAAAAGTGGGGTGCATGAGTTAGAAAATGATTGAGAAAAAGGTCAGGCAGATATTTTCAAATTAACATAAAATTTGACAACAAAAAATCTTTTTTTTGAATATTAGAAAACCAACCAATATGTCATATTTAATTTAAATAAACTCATAATATTATATTTAAGTAATATGAAATTCTATCTTGATATACATATATAATGCTTAAAATATGAATTAAATCAGCATTATTTATAACTTGACTAAAAAATAGAAAGCTAATTGCATGAAAATTATTTATATCTTCTGTCAATCTTTCTTTTAGACTTTCACGTTTCATTTGGTTCGAATTTTTTTTTAAATAAAAAAAATAATATATTTTTTTAAATTTAATTAAAAATAATTATTTTAATATTAAAAATTATGTAAAATATGAAATACTTTCAATTTTAATATTCATATTTTTATTTGATGTAAAATAAAGTTGTTTTTAATAATTAAAATTTGTGTTAAGTAAAAAAAATATTTCCAACTAAATGAAACCTTAATCTTCTATTTATTTAATATTTTTTTATATTATTCTATTTTTGTAGGTAATTGATTTTGATTAATAATTTATAGGTTTAATTTTACTTAGGCTTTTCAAGAAATTTGCCCATTTTGGCACAAAGATTCACAAAAGTCAAAATATACCGTACAGGTCTGCAAAAACTCATATACAAGTCGTTGTGGTCGTTTAGTGATAAAATCTAAACAAAAATATCTTTACTTTATCAATTTTCAAAGCGGGCCATTACTACTCTTCATCATCGCCGAACTTGCGCAAGTCTGCCTGATTTCATCATCCACCGCCGTGACGTTTGTTGCACACAATCAGTTCGAGCATGTGGCGGCCATCCGCCACCACACGGAAAACGACGTCCTGCCTGTGCGCAGGCAGCTGCACGTCTAACTATGCGCAAACAGGCCGCATTGACACGCATGATCTGCTTGCGTGCAGGTCGCCACAGGCGGGGCCAGCACATGGTGAGCTCACGGTGAGCTCGTGGCGAGCGCAAGGCGATCGCATGGTGAGTGCTAGGCAAGCTCGCCGCCCGCCAGATTCAAAAAAAAAATAAGAATTGAGATCAAATCGTAAATTTAAAAATATTTATTTTAATTTTATCTTTTATATTGGACGAATTAACAGTAAATTGGAATGTTGAATCTGAGTAATAAAGTGGACAAAGATCATTAGCCTAATTAAAACCACTATTTTACATATTCATTTGTTTAGTTTCATAAAAAAAAAAATTCGTTCTATTTACGTTGTTTTTACTATTTATTGCATCAGATTTTATATTTTACATCTTTCTTCGTAATTTACGCTTTTATTTTATTATAAAATTATTATTATTACATTTTCAATTTTTATCTTAGAATTCTAAAGGATTTATGTCATGATTGATTCGACAAGTTTTACGCTGGCTGTCGACTACCTAACGCAACCCTCCGCATTTCTCATCCGGGACTTGGGACCCGGCAACGGCGCGTTAAAATTTAAGGAGAGAAAGGAAAACTAAGATATCAGAGAATCAGTTTGGTTTTATGCCAGGTAGATCTACTATAGAAGCCATTCATTTATTAAGAAGTTTAATGGAGAAATTTAAGGAGAGAAAGGAAAACTTAC
>KZ451978.1:751191-790910 GCA_002786265.1 Apostasia shenzhenica
GCCAATTGAAGCTCCAGTTAGAAAAATTGAGTTACTGGATTTTGCCCATGTACAAAGAGGAAGAGGGAGACCAAAGAAGACATGGCAAGAAACTATAAGGAGTGATCTTAGTTACTTAAATTTAGATAAGAATTTGGTAACTGATAGAGCGCAATGGAAACAAAGGATTCATGTAGCCGACCCCACCTAATAGGATTAATGCTTGGTTGTTGTTGTTGTATCTTAAAATTATAAGAAATCTTTATAATTTGTATATTATTTTAATTTTATTTATTTAATATTATGCAAACTTGAGAATTAAACTTATAATATAATTACAAGATATTTACATACATATCACATAAATCTTAATACATCAAAATTCATATGATTTTTTCATAAATTTTATATTATATGAAAATCATTTTTATTAAAAAATATATATATAATATAATATATTAAAATTTATGAGATACATATATAACATTTTTATTTCTTTTGATTTATCACTTATTAGTACTTATTTGTAAGAGTTTTAAATTTTAAACTGAAATTTAAAATCTTCTTGTATTTTTCATTTTTTTCACATGATTATTAATTTATCTATTCCACATTTTTTTTTACAAATATCTGTTAATTAAAACACAATGCTTTTTAGATTCCCAAAAACCTATGCCAAAAGTCTAAAAAAATTAAAACTAATTCATAATATGCATCCAACCTCAAGGGGCCCTAATGCAAGAGTTTAGCTCGGAGATCAATAATTGTTCGTGTTCGGATCGATATTTAACTCAAATTAAACTCAACTTGAATTTATTTAATCGAGCCACGAGCCACAGTCAGATCGAATCGACTTAGCTAACTTTTTATTTTTTAAATACATTTGTGTTAATTGTTGTTAGAAATTATTTATGATTAATTTAAATTTATATTTGAATCAAATTAAGACAAACGAAGTTTAAGTCATACCCAGCTTGGCTCAAACTCGAATCGATCTTACAAGGTAAACGTAAAATCTGCAAACGGAGGATCATTAAACAGCATAATTGGCAAACTGAACAACATTTTTTGATCTTGTATTTGCTTCGTATTTTCTATGTAAAAACAAAAGCTAATAAGCAGTAGAATTTGGCATTGAAGGAATTTTGAAGATATCATAAAAAAAATTAATAAAAAATGTCATGAAAAAGAACTAATAAATGACTTAAAGGCATGCTCAAAATAGTGTGAAAAGCAGGCAGGCTAATCTGTTTCAGATGCAGACTACATAGAAAGCATTTTAAGTTCTGTTTGACGTGAGAACTTGATGCAGTGCGGGGATCTGTATTCCTTCAATTGAATCAAATCCAACCTAATTTAATTAATTTGAATTTAATTTGACTCAAAAATATAAATAACTCAATTTAAATCTAATTAACCAAATTAATCAAATAAAACTCAAAATAATTACAAAATACCAAAGTAAGCATTCCCAACGACATAAAAATAAAGTGCTTGGCTCAATAAACAACTCAAATAAAATGTGCAGAACAAAGATAACTATATACAAGACTCAGAATAGATATAATTTAGGTTCGAAAGCGTAAATTATATCTATGATGTCAATATGTCTAACCAGGCGCTGCATCAGAACTAAAATCAAGACTAAAATGTTACTAATTTTAAAAACAATAATAATAATAATAAATAAATATTTTTAATTATTTTGTATAAATTTTAATATAAAAAATATTATTTTACTTCAAATACTCAATAAATTTTAATAAAATATTAACTTTATTTCACATCTAAGACCAAAATACTCATTTGAGATGTAAAATAAAGTTGATATTTTTATTTAAAATTATTGAGTATGTAAAGTAAAATAATATTTTTTATATTAGAATCTATGTAAAATAATTTAAATTTTTATTTATTATTATTATTATTTTAAACTAGTACTATTTTGATCCTTGTGCCAAACAGGACCTTAAAGAAAAAATATTACAAATCATAGAGACATAATAACCAACCAAGGCACACGTAAACGTGAAACAAAAGGAGAGAGAAAAAAATATTAACACTAACACCACTAAGGGATAATCGAGTCTAATTACACAAAATTGTTCAATCTACATTTATTAATTTCCTGCAAAACAAAAAAAAGCTGAAATCAGACAGGCACATACAGAGAAAAAAGACCTCCACGCATACTTTTCGACGAAAAAAAGAAGAAAAAAAAGGCGTCAATTATTCATCCGAAAAAAATTAAGAATATGGTTCTGATAAATATTTATATGCATGAACACTGAACCAACCTACCTAGATTAACACTAATTATTTCCGAGATTATTAACAAACCATATAATTATGTGAAGGATTAATGCCAGGAATGACATATCTTGTAACATGAAAACCATTACATTCTGATTGCAGGGCCTTTGTACAACCCCCTCCTTATAACAAAGCTGTCTGAGGGCTGGCACTCTTCCAACCAAATCGCTTCAGAATCATTTACTCCGCCTAGCGCGGCGCCATCGTTCATGTCCCCTGAAAGAAATAATAAGGTTCTAGAAACATCGAAAGTCGAATAAGAAACGGCATAATTATCTGCATCTCATAGTAAACTATGTTAGTTCATATATTATCCATCCAAAGTTGATCAATTATACTGTACACAACACTAACTACTATAAATATTACGATGTAAATTTTATGCATTTTATGGTATGTGGAATGTGACTTGTCAACTATGGATGAGTAATATGTAAAATGACATATATACTATTGCATGTAGATAATTGTCCTAAAAAAATGTAAGGCGAGTTGTGGGGAAGTAAGGAGAGTTGCTTTGCACGTATAAGTTTGTGGAGTCATGGTCAAATTGAGATATGTGAAGAAAGGATGGATATGTGTGTGTGAACCGGCAAGGAAGGTAAAGGAAGAGGAAGGGTAGAGTGGGGGGAAGGGTAGAGTGGGAGGAATGGGTAAGGGCGGAGGGGTGCTTTTCATGGTGGTTTGGGAAGGGGGAAAGGGTGAGGGAGGTAGGAGCAAGCAAGCACACATGCGTGCGCGCGAGAGAGAGAGGGAGAGAGAGGGAGAGAGAGAGAGAGAGAGAGAGAGAGAGAGAGAGAGAGAGATTGCCTGGTTGATTATGTCCAGAAGTTTTCCTGAAATAAGAGCAGTGTCGTCCATCTTCTGACGAATAAGGAGGTGATAGAATGTCAAAGAGAGCGCACGGAGTTATAGCTCTGAAGGTGTGGAGGTTGCCGCCACTTGTAGGATAAAGTACTGTGGATCCACAAGGTGCTGACATTTCACTGTCTTTGGTAAGCCTAGCAGGCCTCGCTAAAAATGCATAGAACAACAGAAAGAAGAAGAGAGTGAGTATTAGGAAAACAACTTATAGCAAAAATTAAGACTCAATACTTTTATTAAAATATATACATATAGAACATATCATAGAATATCATGATTTTTTGCTCAAAAATAAAATATACATTAAGTGAAAAATATAGAAGCGTGGATATGTAAAGGCCACAAGAAACTTCTTTTAGCCCAATTTATAAAACAAGATGTGAAGCTTTGAGGATAGACATCAACACCCACTATAACCTTAGGCCTAGTACTCACCTTAGAATTTTGCCTCTCCACAATTACAGGTAAGGTTGTGCACTTAAACCCACTCAACTTGACAGGTAATTATAGATGTTCTCGCCCAAAACCACAATTATAGATGATATATGGTCTGCTTCAGTTTGATCCTATATAAATAGGGCAGATAAGAATAATCGAAACTCGAAACTTGTTGAATTTTAAGTTTTTTTGTCAAATTTAAGTTGATTCAGAATCCATTCAAAATTTTAAATTGAATCAAAAGCCAAGAGGTTTATCCCAAAACTAAATCAAAGCTAACTTCACTAAAATAGCAATTCAAAGCTAACTTCAGTAAAATAAAAGTTTCCACACAATATCCATACCTTATATTATATACCATTAGCTATTTATATAGTCATCAAGTGGTTTAAAGCCTAGTTGAGCCTAAGTCCTCCCAAGCCGAAGGACCTGTGTGATAAACCCTTCCCTAACACTCAAATTGCATTTTTTCTTTGATTGATCTAGCTCGGAATCAAGGATCTTGAGCTGACTCAGATCAGCCTTGCCCCAAATCCGAATCCCTTTAAATTTGGATCGGATCACACCTCAAATCAAACCAGCCTTGACTAGGATCCGACTAGAGTCGGATCCGAGTCAAGTCAAATCTCAGAGTTAGGTGAGATTAGTGCTCTACACATACAAACGGAGTTTCATATATACAATCTCAATTTATTTCAAAGTAAATAATTGGTATATTAGTTATGAGAATAATATTATTATAATAATTGAAAATTTATTCAACTTTTTTCAAAAATGTATCCCAACTTTTTGCTTGTTAATGAAGGCGTGCAACAATTTACATTTATTAGGAAAACAAGGTATCTTAACAAAAGTGGTGTAGCCTAATGGTTGTAATGATTTATTGATTTGAATATAAGAAGAGAAAAGGAATGGTTTGAATACTACGAAAATATAACTCTCACTTTATTCTAGAGAAGATTCTTAAGGAAGCATACACGAATGTGAATGAACCTCCAGCAAAACTAAGTTATATATAGTGACTCGATCAAGTCAGATACAAACGGGTTGAATCATGGTCGATCCGTGATTCGATCCAAAAATAATAATGAACCAGGTCAGATTTTGGATCTAGTAAACGGTAAGTAAAATTAACTATATCTTTGGCGCTATTTAGCAACTGGCTAAAAAATATGGCTTATTTTAGCCATGGCCAAAATCTTAAATTTACTTTAAAAATTATTTTATATCTCATCTTACACAAGTTTTAACATTAAACAATCGCTTTATTTGACATCCAACACAATTTTTAATATAACTAACTCACTTCACTTCACATCATACATATTTTTCTAAAAATTTTCACAAAAAATTTTCAAATCATTTTTTCCTCCAACTAAACAGAGCCTTTGAGATAAACTTGAATCAGATCTGATCAAAATTTGATCCATTTATAGGCCTACCTACATGCATATTTTTGTGTTACTAATTCAATATTTGATGCAATCAAAAAAATTGCAATTCATTGCATGGTTGACCTGCCAACCATACTTATTTCTATTGCATTACCTAGATAAATCATGTTTAGCATCACACGCAAGCAACTATGTAACAACTTCAAAAAACTTCTTATGATATATCAATACACTTGGGAAAGGAATAAAAAAATGAATTATACTGACAATTCCATGCAGGCATTGCAGAACATGATCCATCTCTATCCACCAGATCCCAACGACTAGGAGTGTTAGCTTGACAAAGTCCCATTATGGATCTCAAAACACAAAGCTTAAATGGGCTAGTTCACGGATCCAAACCCAATTGAGCATGTTGTGGTCAACTGAAACTAATCCAGAATGGGAATGCGAATGATATTTTAGAATTATAAATTAACAATAATAATTAGCAAATTATTAGAATTAAGCTTAAATTATTTTCTAAAATATAATAATATGATAAATAAGATTTTAAAATCTCACATATTAAATATTTTAACATTTAATTATTTTGAATTGTGATAAATAAGAATTCATCAACTTATATGAGAGCAATCAAGTTAAATTCAACAAATCAGATTCCAGGTTCAGAAATTAAAGTCAGATGTCTTGCAATTGAAGTCCAACAATAATTTAAATATCTCAATTGAAGCTCATGGTTTCACAATTAGAGCTAATCGGATAATCGACCAGAGCAAATAATTTTATTGAGATTAAATAATCAGTGAATAATTGAGCTCGATGAGAGGTTATACCAATGGGAGCAAGATATGTTTGGTGTGAGGTGGATGGGCTAGAACAGGCGAGTCATGTTGATGGGCAACATCGCCGTGGAAGGCACTACGCGTAGTAAGGTAGAACTAATAGTTCCAAATGGATTTAAGCAGCAGCTGATGGAGCTAGTGAATATAGCCAACAAGCAGCAGGTCAAGCCCGTGCGTGGGTCGCCTGACCTACGCAAGCGGGATGTTGAGCCTGCACTTGGGAGCACGCCTCGTGCGTGGGTGTGCTCGCCAACACGTGACGCCCAGCACACGCATGGGGGGCCACGCCTGTTCTACGCGCGGGTATGCTGGTGCAGAACACCTCGTCCACACGCGTACAAATCACTGGACGCAGGCTTGTGCAGGTGCAGGCATGAGCGGCGCTGCTCGCGTGGGCTCGCAGAGTGTGTGATTGTCATTGAGCAGGCAAGCTGAGGGTCAACCACAAGGAGGCGGGCCATGCGGATGAAGGCAATCGGAGGCTCGGGCAAAGGCAGTGGGCCAAGCATCGTTTGCATGGTGCTGGAGGTAGGAACTCGTCGAAGGCGAGCGCTCGTGCGGAGACGATCGCATTATCCGAAAAGAGAGCAGAAGACAAGTGGGAATTTTTTTTAAAGAAAGGATAACTAGGCACTTATAAGGATTCTCACCCAAAACTAACTCTCACTCCTCTCTGTCTAAGATATCGACCACTTAACTCAGATTTAGAATATGAGAAAACTCAAATATAATTTCATTCAGTAATAACTACTTCTATTACAATAGGGGACAACTTCTTTATATAGAAATCTCAATACATGACAATAAGAAATAAAAGTAAATGTACAAAATAAACTTCCAAATACAATCAGCTAAATAGAAAATATTTAATAGGAAAAATATGGTGAATAGCTATCCTTCCAAGTCGGCTCTAGATCTTTAATTGATATCAATTAATATCATATCATTCCAAATTAGCCCAAATCTGAATCTATAATTAGGATCACGCAAATCTGAAAGTAATTAAATTCGGGCTATCATGGTGTCCCCACAAAAAACCCTATGCAAGATTTAATAAAATGTTGTAAGCTCTGGTAAAGGAAGCACCTAGCGAGTCTTGACTGTTAAGAGTGCAAAGAAAGAGGATCATGTAAGAGGAAGATGTATGCTGCGTTTGCATAAAAGAGAACAGAAATACAAGTACATTTCTAGAGAAATGATATAAACGTGAAATTAACTTGATCCAAAATTAGATTGTATGTTAGAATTCCATTGAAAGAAAACCACTTGGCTTCACATCTCTACGATCTCGTGCATTTAGCATCACAGCAAGTGCCAACTGATCCTACAGAAATGAAAACCAAAACAGTACTAATGCAAGCATAGTGCCCACTTGGGAAGGAGGTGGGGATCGACAATGATGAGAAGGAATGCCTATAGGGCAAGACAATGCTCCTCTTCAGAAACTACTGAAAGCATAGTGCCCAGAACGGTTTATAGGGAGGACGGAGGCACTAAAACAATTACCAGTAGAGTCGGTAAGAGTCAAATAGAGAGTGGAACATTTACGAAGGCCTTCCTAAATGCAAGATTAATATGTTTCAAGAAAAAGATAATGCATGCATGAAAAAGCAGAAGTACTTGCAAAGCCTATCTGCCCAAACGAACATTCAAAAAATTTAAAATTGTAAGGAACATGCATGAGAAGCGCCCTCAATTAATAAGCTCGCCAAAATAAATTTTAAATTTGAATTTTTTAACCTGACACAGAATCAATCTTCCACTGAAAATGTATTCCTATGTCTGATGTGGTTAAAAAAAAGGAAGATGAAAATATTTCAAAAGACCCGAATTTGTAAAGAAGAGATTGCAAGATAGATGAAGAGGGGTATGCAAATTATGGTGTTTCCAAACCATCTACAATTCCACCAAGAGAGGGAAATGCTCATCAGCCTTTTTATTAATTTGTATGCCACTTTTCAAGTCAAAAATAGCATGGGTGAGATAAGGAGCCTAATACACGATATCAATACGTAAGACTTCGTGAAGCATTAGTACTTCATAGACCCCAGGTCTCTATTCCGCAGGGAGCTGGCATCACCACTTCTACACTCAGACTACTAGATGTTCACTGCAGTCCCATTCCTTGCGCTACACATTGATGTCGTTCAGTCCTTTCACCCCATTTCTTATCATAAAGCCTTGTACTCCTAGCATTACCACACTCATAAGTACTCATTAGTGCGGCGACTCCGTGAGACTCGCATAGGTGTGTCGGCTTCCCATTTACTCATGCATCCACTACATTCCAGAGTACTTGTTGATGCGTGACAACGCGCTCTAATGCCAAATTGATGCATGACAACAAAGATAAGGCGACTAGGGCTTAGCAGATGTAGAAAAATGGAAAACATTGCGGATAACAAGGATGTATAAGATTCTCACCACCTAAGGTTCCCTCCCCTTCCCTTTCCTTATGAGTTATCTATCCCTTGTGGAATATATAGACTAACTCCTTTTAAGGTCAAATATGCAAAATAAATTTCACCGTCAAAAGTTCTCCAAAATATGTACAGACTCTAGCTTATTTATAGAAAAATAACCAAAATAAAAAAATAAGAAAAAAAATTAGATAACTACGACTCTAGATAATTATCTAAAAGGGATAATTTCAATTAATTTAAATAAATTAAATTTATTCATTTAAATAATATTATTTAATATGATTTTCCCTTACAGTCTAGAGATTCCTAGGATTCTTCAAACGCATATAAGATGACTAGTATCAACTATAATTATAGGCAAGAGCATCTACAATAAATTTTAACCGCATAAGAAATTGGAGACAGGCAACACCTTAGCCCTATTTGGTTGGGACCAAACTAGATATCTTATTTTATTTTTGAAAAAAAAATATATATATTTTATATCTCATTCTACACAAATTTCAATATTAAACAATCACTTTATTTCACATCCAACACAATTTCTAATATAACTAACTCACTTTATTTCACATCATATACATTTTTCAAAAAAAAATTTCAAATCATCTTTTTCCTCCAATCAAACAGAGCCTTAAAATGATTTCGTTTTTTTTTAAATCGGCCTATTTTGCACTGCTAACAAAAGTCAAGTATAATAAACTATTACCTAATAGGATGGTAAAAACTTAGTTGGGAGAGACATATCCCCAACCCAACTAGCATCATCAAAAGAAGCAAAAGATGCAAATAAAATCAGCCGCCTTGTTGACGGATTTGTATACATGAGTGATCCTATAATTTTAAAAGAAAGCAAAACATGAATAAGCTGGTAATAAACATCAAGTGGATCAAGTCCCAAATCGTCTTGAGTAGGTCTACAATAATGATGGAGAAATCGCCTTCCAACTGAATGGCATGGGTCTCATTTGCTCATTGGTAAACCAACTTTACTAATGTCCCACGCTATAGGTCTTTCCACTATTGCTTAGGTACATAGCTTTAGGCCTTAAGCTACAAGGAACTTGCTTTCATGGTCTCTAGCAATAGCTCTAGCTCCCACCGTACCATTATCCTTTAATCGCTCAATTGAAGTTCATTTTGATCAAACCTAGGGGTGGGGGACTCCAAGTGTGAAAAGAAAAATGGTCACATGAGTCAATGTGACTCAATGAATCCCAGTTCCTCAAGTTGAATTGAAGGGAACCATGGGTGAGGGATAATGCTTGGGTTTCTATTACCATCAGTAGTGAATAAGGCTTGTGGTGCATCTTATTATTCCTCGCTCACCAAATTTGGTATAGATCAACAAACAAAATCTTGATGTGATGACAATTTGTGTTTTGTGAAACACGAGCTTTATCCTGCAAAATAAATAAATCAAAAGGGTTAGAGATAGTGGGTCTCCTCTTAGTTGATGTTGTGTTTGTTATCACCTCCTCCAAGTAATTAAATAAAATCATGTGCTACATAGGGGGAAGGTCAGTAATGAGTGTCACTTCTTCAAACGAGATGATCCGGTTTGGGTCGGATAATCAGTCACCTAAACTCTATTCATTTGCATATCTAGCCTCATTACTTGGCCAAACCGGACTGGATCGAATCCCTCTGCTGCTCAGTAGTAGGTGTCAGGCTTTTGATGTCATCTCCATGTGGTTTGTCTCCTCAGTGGACTAGATAGTTCAGTCCAAGTTAGAACTGGATGATATGGTGGACTCCCAAGGAGCACGTAAGGTTCTTCAACAAGCATAGGTGGATAGGTAGGCAAGGATGTACAACCCGCATCTTCACGATGATCAATCAGTGAGTGCTCTTGTTATCGAATGTTTTATGGAGCACCATTTCAAATCATAGAGGGCCGCATCTATGAACTTGTAATGTTGCAGTTGGCGTTTTAGTAGACCCAAATTTACACCAAATAGCACATCCCTTTTGTCATGGCTCATCCGAGGAAGTCTAATGATACGCTTAACTAAATGCGGCCCTAACAACAAATAAAACTATAGTGATTCTGGAGCATACAGGGACTTGTATGATTTTGTGGTGTAATCAAACTCTCTCTCTTTTGTGGTTAGCAAGGACCATAAACCTCTTGTTGCTCATAAAACTTTTGAAGTATATTGCCTGACCAGTCAACGATTTTGATACAAACTCGAATACAATCATGAAGATAGAACTAAAGTGGCAATAGTTGCAGATCAATCATCTTAGAAAACAATAAGAAAAGTCAAGTGTGTGGGCAAATTTGGTAACTGGACGCAAAGTAACTTCATTGAGGAAACCCTTTCATGTGTTTCAATATGTCAATTTAGTTTCTTTTCCTACATGCATCCAACGGGTCTACTAAGAAGTAACAATCATGGATGTTTTGGTTCAAAAATGTGAACATATGTGATACTAAAGGCTCCTGCAGCCTCCTTTGGTTTGGGACTAAAAAGCTCCAAATTACTCAAAAAATACTTTCATTAATATTTTATATTTATTTCACATTATACACATAATTAAATAATAAAAATTAATTTTATATCACATCACATACAAATCAACTCTATTTCACATCCAACACAATCCTCGATAACAAAATATTTTTATTTCACACCATAACATTAAAATAATTTTTCTATTTAAAAAAAAACTTAAAATATTCCAAAAACATACTCCAACCAAACGAGGCCTAAAGAAGAAAGCTTGGTTGTTTATACGCGTGGAAAGTTGAGTGAAGCAAATATGGTAAGGCCTACAGAGTGCTCTGGACAATTTTCTGATCAGCCTTATACATGCCGCACTCATGTTGAAGCATAGTTGCTTCAAAATCTACAAGTTGAAGCATAAATAAGAAGATCAATTAAAGCAAGAAACAAGAAGGCTGTAGGACAAAGTAAAGCCAAATTCACCCACACAAATTCATCAAACTAAAGAAGAAACTTACTGATGATGAAAAAACTGTACAAAGCCTACCCTGAAAAAAATGTCCAAAAATTTCTATAAATAGTGAGTCATTTACCAAAAAGAAAACCTGAATTCACTTAGAGGGGAAGTTGAAAGAAGAGATAACCAAGATATTAAATATTTAAACCCAACAAAATTACTTATCATGAAATAAAAACCTTATGTGTTATGTTTGATTTCAGAAATGTCACAATATCTGATTTAAAATGTTAGATAATCATGAGACAGTTCATATTTACAGTATAAAGCATGGTGTGCTATGAAAAATAACAGCAAATTTAACATGAAAGGCAAAAGTAAAACAAACAGCAGTTACCTAATTAAGTTTTGGAAACACATCTCAACAAATAACGGAACTACAAATTGATATCCAAAAAACCAATAAAAATTTGCAAAAATGTTGTTGTGTATAACCTACAAATATAAAAAACATTTGGAAACAAATAACCCACGCTACCTACTTTTAAAGAAAAAAACTAATTGTTCAACGATTGTCCAGAAATTCCTTTAAAATCAAATAAGCATCACGGTTATTTGATCAACGTATCTTTAATAGAAAAGAATGAAAAAAAATATATGGTAAAATAATATTGTCCCTCAGAAAGGATTTCAACAAGATGTTGGAAGAAAGAAAATATCTTTGAATAAGGAATAACAAAATAAATTTTAATCAAATTTTTTTCTCTTTCAATTTTCAAAAACAAAGCTAGATATAAAAATTCTCAAACTCTCATATGTTGCCAATGCTAATAATCAAATTTAGACTTTTCCCAAAAAAAAAACAACTTTCAAAAGAAAACCAAATTTAGGCACAAATCAACAGCAATGTCTCTCAATGTAACATGGCATATGGCTCATTCAAAATTCAAAAAAATGTATTGTAACACAAATGAAAGGTTAGTGAAAGCAAACTCACCTTTTGTTGGATCAAAGTGTTCATCGACATCGATCCAGTCATAAGATTTCACATACAATTTGCCATAAAGAAGCTTGCTCAACACAGTCATGCCAGGATGATTATGAAGGGGAATAATAGATGAAGGAGGCATGCAAAATATTCCTATCTGCATGGATGTTTCCAAAATGCTCATAACATGTAATAGGCAAAAGTACACTTTCTATACAATTAGTAGCAGCATAAATGACAGTGCTGCGGTTGACTACTGATCAAATTTAAAGAAATCAACATTAAAATAATAATAATACTCACCGAGAAGCTGTCACATTCATGTATATGCAAGTATTTAATTGGAGATAAATATCCATTGCTCCCATTGGAACTCGTTTTTCCATTTGAAGCATTTGAGCCTTTCCAACTTCGAACGACTTGAGCCTCTTGTTCCAGCCCCACGTTTGATGGCTTAATCTCATCTAAAAAAAAGTATCAGAGTTCAAAGAAGAAAAGACAACAAAACAGGGAATAGTCTTTCAAGATAACATTGTCCAAGTATAGTTTCAACCGCAGGACATCAAAATGGATGCAAATACTTAGCCTAGAGTCAAAATATATACCGTAAAGTAACTTGAGATATTCCCTATCAGTTCCAGTCCTGGGTATGTACATACTATGTATATCAAATGTATTCTAGCAAACATTTGGAAAAAATGTAATCCTAACCATATCTACATTTCTATATCTATATATCTATATATATATATATATTGATAGCTTTTTATTTTAAGAATCCAAAACAAATTAAAACGAAAATAGGTCATGCATTATACAAGGCACAACAATAGTCTTGAAATTAAAGATTCACAAAGAAGAGAAGACATTATTAAAAAAAGACTTGGAATTAAAGACTCACAAAGGAGGAGCGACGGAAGGGCATCAAAAGAAAAGAATGGAAAAGAAAATATAAATACAATAAAATGAAATAAAAAAGAAGGAAAAAAATAAGTAAATCTTTTTTTGGCTTTCTTCAGCCCTATATCTCTTATCCCTAGGAGGTCATCCTCAGGATTCATTTTTGGCATATCAGATCTCAATGGACTGACGTAATTTTTCCATCGTGTGTACATTCCCATAAATGATAAAATATAATAAAAATTTTGTAATTTTTTTAATACAACAACTAAGACTTTATTGTGCTAGGTGAAGTCAGCTTATATAAATCTTTTGTTTCCATTGTACTCTATCAGTATTAAATAACAATTTTTCATTTAATTAACTATATAAGATTTACTTTATATGATTTCTAACTTTTATGTCTTTTTCTATTTTTCTCTTCCTCTTTTTACATGGGCAAATTTCAATAACCTAACTCTCCTTACTAGAGCTTCTATCAGCCTATAATTTGTATGTCCAAACTGTGGCCACTAAATTTTTAAAAGTAATATGAAGGCAAAGCAAACTCCACCGATCATCCAAAGCCAAAAAAAGAAAAAACAAATAAGCCCTTTCAGAATAGTCCAAGATGCAAAAGTCAAATGCATGTCTTTTTCTCTCCCTAAATTTCATTAAACCTTTTAACAAATTAATAGTTTTTATAATAGATCTATCAAAGGATTCATGTAGCCGACCCCACCTAGTGGGATTAAGGCTTGGTTGTTGTTGTTGTATAATAGATCTATCAAATAGAAAACCAAACTAATTTTATGACACTCTAGTATCACGATGTAATTTATGTTCAAACACTCTTTCTCAAAGTTTTAAACTATAGCTCATTAATTTAATTCCTTATAGTTGGTATAATTTAGTACATTACTTTTATTTTTGTAAATAGACACCAATGTGCTCTTCTTTCATTAATTTAGCATCATTTTGATCTTCAAAATTATATTAAATAGCCAAGTGAGCCACAAAAACTCCTTCATCCTTCATATATTTTCAAACATCTATTGGAATATCATGTAGTTCTACTATTTTTCTACACTTCATTCTCTTTAAACCTTACAAAGTTTAACTTTACTAATATGTCGAATATAAGAATAATTTCTATTTTCTTTTTGAATACTAAGTTAGATCAATTATATTGTGATAACCTTCATTGAAAAGCTTACGAAAGTAACACATTCATTTATATTTAATAATTTTTTCTTGAAAAGTGTTTTCTAATTCTTATTCTTTTAATAAAGAAAAGCCATAGCCTTTTTTGGCATAGTTTCAAACAAAGCTTTATTTTATTTCCAACACAGATTTCAATGTTAAAAATTAACTTTATTACATATCTTATACGTAACCCAATATTAAATTAATTTTATTTCACTTCAAGCTTAAATATTAATACATTTTCTCTCTAACTCAAAAATAATCCTACAACCAAACCAGGACTAAGAATGAATTCCTAACATACTCGAGCCTAATTAACTAGTGACACTCCACGAACATGACCAGAAAGGCCACTTTCTCGTAAAATGATGATGAATTATCAACAAGGCACAAGTATGAAATTTGGTTAACAGAAAATGATGGAAAACGATGTGCCTCTTAATGTTCCCATCAAAACAGTTATTTGAGTGCAGAGAACATAAGAGTTCTTTAAGCAAAATTAAGATGAAACGAACTATCAGTTAGAATGGAAGTTTATTGTCCAGTTGCTGGATTTCTTAACAATTTGTTCTTTCAAGTCAGTGGTGCAGTATAACATAATATCACACCAACAAATGAATTGTACAGGTTATCAATAATATTATGTCAATACGGCATTACACCAAATAGCAATTTTCACAAAGCAGATATGACTATAAAATTATAAAGGAGTACAAAAGTAAGCCATGAGCCCTTAGGATAATTCGACCAAGTAGCATGGGTAACATTGCAATCATGAAAGCCATTTTCTTTGAATCGTTTTTGTTATAGTTATCTTTTTATTTATTTGTGCACAAAGGGAACATGAATAGACAACCTTAATTAGGAGAAGTGTTATTCAATTAGTAACATGTAGCGGTCATTCCTGGTTTAAATGTGACCATTGACAATGTTGCATTAAAAGCCAAAGAGAATATAACGAATGCATGAACCAAATAAGCCCTCACCTAAAATAGAACGAACATTGTCAATTGCTTCACCTGATATTGGACCACTTGCCGAGAAAGATATTTTACATGCTTTATATAGTCTTTGCACAGCAGGCATAGTGTGTGGAAGGACGCAAGAATGTAAGAGGCCCAAGTCACAAAAGGAAAACTAGCAATATTTAGATTATAATCTGGCTTTTCAACTTTTTAAATAGTTATAACAAAAGAGGGGTTTCAGATCTCTCTTTCAGAAAGAGAACAAATCTGGGCCAAACTACTTTTCATTGAATCCACAGATAAGCTTTGAAATTTCTGCATTTCAACATCTAAAGTAATATGGTGGAAAAACTCTCAATATATCTCCTCGATCTTTCCTGTTTGACCTATAATAAAGCAAATACAAAAGTCAAACATGATGCCTACAACATAAGCATTATATACATTATATTTACGGTTATTGCCGAAAGTAATTTGATGAAGCAAAAAAACTGAGTGCTTTGGAAAGGTTGTTGCATGATCAAAAATATTAACAAGTAAGAAAAAATATCAATTCAAATAGAAAATATGTCTATTGACTGCAAGATCATAAGATATGACTCCAATCATACATGAATAGCTATCCTCGAGAATCCAAATAAGGATTTGGGTATAAGAAATATGGCCCAAATTGATCCCATCATAAAAAGAAAAAAAATGTGCAGTCACTTTTAACATTAAAATGGCAATGCAAAATATAGGTACAAGCCCAACTATATACATCTCCTCCGGGATAAATATATATTTGATAAATTTTCAAGAGAACGTAAAAAACATAAAAAAGTAATAGACAACCTGTTCATACTAGTTATGAAACCTAAAGTGTTAAACTTTAAAAGTGAACATTCTGAATAAAGAAGCAAGCACTGATGAGTGGACTAGGCAACAATGAAATAGTGAAATCTCAAGGAAATCAGTAACTTTCAGAAATCTAAAGGAAATCAATATCATATTAGATCATAATACGTTAAAAACAACAGTTTCAGCAAAAAAGTGAAAGAATAAGCTACACAGAATCAACATAATTTAAGCTAAAAATAAGATTTCAGATAAAGCTTCACAAGAATAAAACATTTTTGATATGTTAACTGCAACAATATAACTACCAGTAGCTCCATTAGAATTATACCATGCAAATGAATGCATTATTCGCATTATGATTGGAATTACCATATCACCAAAATGATCAGTCATATACAATTTAATCTGAGGTCGTTCTTCAACTTATCTCAAGATCCATCCAAATAAATACATACATACACACACACACACACACACACACACACACACACACATATATATATATATATATATAATCTGAAGAATTGAGTTTTCATCTTTGTTGTTATTTATATTTTCTCCGTTTTTTGTGTATTGGGAACAAAAAGCAGGCTGAACAGGCTCAATTGCCCCATTATGGTTTTTCAACTTTCAAAAAGTCTAAGCTTAGTGAAGGGTCTATTGTCCAATACTAGAATAATTTTAACAAAATAATATACCCTCCATTAAACGCCTTTTGCCACTCAAAAAGCCAGAGTGACTGCTACTCGCTATCTGCCCAAGATATCAATTTAACAAAAACCAGAATAGAACACCATCCTCCCTTCAAAAAATAAGAACACCATCCTAATGATGATAATTCAAGAAAGGAGAGACGATTATGGTGGCGGAGAAAATGATCGACTACGAAATGAAACACTAAATAGGCAAAAGAGAAAGAAATTAACAGGAAATCTGAAACGTAGAGGCCTTCAAGCCTTGTTCTCGCCAAAAGAAACAACGTGGAGGAGCCAACGCCGCAAAATAGCACGAATTGGTACACCCTCGTGAAATTACTGGCCGCGAGCAATAGTTAGCAGTGATCTCAGGAGGATGAGGCAAAGGATTGAAGACCCTCCTGGTCTAGGGTTTCAAGGTGGGAGTAGGATTTAGCCGATGAAGATAACTCTTACCGCGTAGTAGATTGAGGTGAAAGAGTGATACTTTAAACTCTTACCGTGTAACACTTTTTTATAATAAAAGAATTATTTTATTATAAACTATTATATAATAATTTTTATAATAAAATTATTTATAAATATTTATATATAGTAAGTTTTATATATAAATATTTATAAATAATTTTATATTTTTTTAATCAATTTGATTTCAAACTGGTTCAATTCGATCCTACACCGGCTTAAAATTAGATTAATAAAAGTTTCGAGTCATAACAAAGTATTTTGAATGACAGATTGACAAGAAAAGCAATTATTTAGAAAATTTATATTTAATTATGATGTAATTATTAAGTCATCCGATTGAACCATGGTTCAATCGGTTGAACCGATAAAATCATGAACCAGTCGATTGAACGGTTTGATCTTCAGTCCGGTTCTGAAAACCCTGCGTGAAACAAAAAGATAAAAAATAACACCGACACCACTAATAAAAAAACAATAAGTATCAAATTATTAAGAGGGATCACAAAACTTAATTTCACAAAAAAATAATCGAGTCTAATTACACAAAATTGTTCAATCTACATTTATTAATTTCCTGCAAAACAAGAAAAAGCTGAAATCAAACGGGGCACATACAGAGAAAAATGGGCAAACCAGGCTCATTTGATTCGAGCTTTTTTCTCAATTTAACTCAAATTTTAACTGTAAAAGTCAAATTTATTTCACATCCAACACAAATATGAATATTAGAGTTAATTTTGTTTTATATTTTACACAATTTTTAATATTAAATTAAATTTTTTTCTCATTAAATTTATAAAAAAAATATTATTTAAAATTTGATCCTTGAACTAAACAAGACCAAAGGCAAGCTTTCTGCTCCCTTACTGTTGCTAGAGAGAAAAAGGGCAAAATAGTAATTTATTAATAATAAAAAAATTTATTGATACAATTAATGTAACTCAAAGATTCAAATATTAAATTTCTAAAATAATAAACCTGTGTGATACTATTTTTTACCTCATTTTAATTTAATATTTAAGTCGATTCATACTCGAACAAATCAACCTGCATTATTAGCCCTGTCTCCAAATTTCAAAGTATTTCAACTATAAAAATTTGGTTCTAGGTGAGATTTTTGCCCTACACAAATTTTAACTATAAAAATCAATTTTATTTCACATCCAATACAAATACGAATATTAAAATTGAAAGTATTTCACATTTTACAAGCTTTCTAATAGTAAAATAAATTTCTCTCTCATTAAACTTAAAAAATAAAATAATTTTTTTTATGTCTAAAAAAAAACTCGAACCAAAGGAGGCCACACGCACTCAATCGTTATCAATATTTATCACTGCTTATGGACTAAATTACTCCAACGTTGATAAGTTGCTTCAATTTAGTTCATTAAATGTTAAAACTTTTTAAACAATTTTTTTTAATGAAAATTTATATCTGCCACCTCAAAGATCTATTATTTTCAAACGTCACCCTCAAAGTTCATTATTTTCCCTGCTTTTGAAGTTAGATAGGGGTGCTGCATGAAAATAATAAACTTTGGGGGTGACACTTAGAAATAATGAATCTTTTGGAATGACAAAAAGATATTTTATTTTTTAAATTTAATAGAAGAAAAAATTATTTTAATATTAAAAAGTGTGTAAAATATAAAAAAATTTAAATTCTAATATTCATATTTATATTGGATGTAAAATAAAGTTAATTTTTATAATTAAAATTTGTATGTGGCTAAAAAATTGTCTTAGACCAGACGAAACAAATTTTAAAATCTTTCAAATAAGTTCCTCAAATTTTATCTCATAAATGAAGAATGGGGAGAGACCAATTTAAAATTAATTTATCGATCCGAGGAATTTACGTAAAAAATTTCAAAATTTATTAATCAGTTTGAAGCAACTTATTAATCTCATGAATTCACTTGAGAAATTTTAAAATTCATTAATTAATTTGAAGTTAACTATTAAATATTAATCTCAAAGACTCAATCCCAATTTACCCTTATTATTCAACTTCTTTAATTTATCTTCATATGCAACTAAGTAGGGTTGTTACCGATCCTATTTCGAGCAGAGCTAATGCCGGCTTGAAATCAAATTGATTATATTTCGATCGACTCGAGCTCGATTGGGTTTGACTTCGAGCCGGCTCGAGTCGATTTCAATTGACTTCGAGCCGATTTCGATTTATTTTCCTCTAAAATAAATCAAATCTCAATTTTTTTTAAGCCGATCTCAAGCCGGGTAAGCTCGACACGATCCGACTCGAGATCGGCTCGGTTTCTAATATATATATATATATTATATAACATATATATTATATTTAATATCTATTATATACATATATCATATATACATATTATAATATAAAATATATTTTAATTCAAGCCGATTTCGAGCTGGATCGAGCCGAGCCTACCCCAGCACAAAAATGACTTGAAATTATTACCGAGCAGAACTTTTGGCTCGTTAGTCAGCTCATTTAGATCGACTCGATTTCGATTCAATCTAAAATCGATTCAACTTTCGATCAATTTTCGATCTTCGATTCATATTAACGCCCTTAAAACTAAGTATACTATTTTAGAATTAAGTAACGTGTACATGGTTTTAACGATTGTATAAATATACGCGATTTTGTATTCATAACAGCTGAAAATTTATATAAAGACAAACTAGAGAAATTCGATTGTTATTTTTAAACATTAGGCCTGTTTGTTTAGCAGGTTAAAATTAACCTGATTTAATTTTAAACAGTTATATCACATCACACATAAAATTTAATATTAAAAATTAATTATATTTCATGTCCTACACACATTACTAAAATAATAACTAATTTAGATCACATCTCTCACATATTCTAATATAATAATTAATTTTATTTCACATCATTTACAATTTTTAATAAAAAAATATTTTCATCTAAATTTAATTTTAAGTTTTTAAAAATTAAACCTTGCAAACAAACAAAGAGCCCAATAACATATTCAAGATCTCCGTCCATGAAATTTTATCACTAATTAAGCCTTATTTGGCGCGAGGACTAAATCAAGACCAAATTAGACCAAAATGATACAATTTAAAAAACACAATAATAATAATAATAAATAAATTTAATCACTCTACAACAAATTTTAATATTAAAAAATATTATTTTACATCACATACTCAATAATTTTCAATAAAAAAAATATTATTTTACATCACATACTCAATAATTTTTAATAAAAAAATTAATTTTATTTTACATCCTAGACCAAAATACTCGATTCGAATATTTTGATCTAGGATGTGAAATAAAGTATATATTTTTATTAAAATTTATTGAGTATATGAAGTAAAATAATATTTTTTATATTAAAATTTGTATAGAATGATTAAAAAAGTTTATTTATTATTATTATTATTATTATTTTTTTTTTTTTTAAAATTAGATCAACTTTGGTTCTCGCGCCAAATAAGGGAATGCAGAGAATCATATCAAATTGCATCCCGAAATTAAAATATTTTCTTTTCCTCTTCCCGTTCGATAGATAGAAATCACAAAATATTAAAGAGAGAAAACGAGATCAAGCTTATTTACAATAAAACACTAACGAGATTCTCCCATCATAGGTCACATTCGAGTTAAAATTATGCCGACTGTCAATCCACATCATTAAACTAAATAATCACATTTATCCCAAAATATAATTAACTATATCAAAATAGGACTTAACTTGTAATTGACTAAATTAACATTATATATATATCAACTTAAAATAATAAATTAATTAACTACAGCCAAAAATTTCTAACCGGGAAATGCCTTACAAGTCACTATAGTTTAAGATATTTAATATATTGATTTTTTCCTAAATTTTTAGTTTAATCATTTCTATATGTAATTTTCATTCTTATTTATTTTTTGTGATGGCATATAACGGAGTACTAGAAAAATAAAAAAATATAATAAAACATAGTATGCATGCAAATTCTTATTTTAGATGTTTATTATATAAATAAGCAATTTTTTTATTGCAAGTATGCAAATTCCCAATTTTTAAAATTTTAAATATGTTAAATTCCAAACATTTTACTTCTAAATAATCAAATTGAATATAAGAAATTTTAATGGTTAAAAGTTTCGTTATTGTTAGTGTTGTAAACAAAATATTTATAGGCAATACGAGCCTCGTAGAAAAAATTGTAAAATCGTGAATAGGGTTATTAATTATCCCAAAAATATAGGTACCTCTGAGTAATTCACACTTATTTATAAATCGCTACCTCTCTTTTTCCCTGGAGCACAAATTAACCTAGAAAGTCTCTCTCTCTCTCCTTCGCTCGTAGCTCAACCATGGCTCCGGCGATTGCTAGCCCCAAGGCCAACACCGTGTGCGTGATGGACGCCTCCAGCACGCTCGGCGCCGCTCTCGTTGATCGCCTCCTCCACCGCGGCTACAACATCCACGCCTCTACCGTCGCCCGCAGTACGATTCGAATCCCCATTCACTCACCTCGATCCCCTGCTCCATAGAATTTCTCATTGAGGCATTTCATCGAACACCTTCTGTGCTGGCAGTTAAAGAAGCAACGAAGGCCTCCTGGAGCGACAAGAAGCGGGTAAAGATGTTCCGATCGGACCCGCTGGACTACCAGAGCATGGAGGAGTTCATGGTGGAGGTCGAGGTGGAGGTGAGGGCGGTGCACAACGTGCTGGAGGCGTGCGCGCAGGCGGAGGCGGTGGAGAAGGTGGTGTTCACCTCGTCGGTGACGGCGGCGATCTGGATGGAGAAGAGGAATCCGGCGGAGGACGTGGACGAGAGGGACTGGAGCGAGCCCAATTTTTGTAGGAAATTTAAGGTATGTTAAATTACTTTTGTGGATTTTAATTAGTAATTTTATAGAAAATAGGGTAAATTATAATTAAATCCCTAAATTTATAATATAATATCATATAAATCTACTTTAAATTAACATTTAGAATCCTGAATTAAATATAATATATCAGTTAAATTTATTTTTCATTTTTTTGAAAATAATTTATCTGGGGAGAGAGAGAGAACACAAAGGATAATTTAGTATAATTTTAATATTAAAAATTATAAACCTAATTAATATATTATATTTAATTTAAGAATTTAAATATTAAATTTTAAAAAGATAATATTATATCTTAAATTCAAGTACTTAAATATAATTTAACTTAGAAAATATCCATTTTGAGTATAGAATTTAATTTTAGTAAATTCAGTAAAAAAGGGTATATTCATTAAAATGATTCTAACTAATAGAATGCTCAATTAAGCTTTGCATTTTATTCATTTACATTAAATTTAATACTTAGGCAAAAGATAAATTGATCAATTATACATTTGAGTTGAAATTTGTTGAATTTTAGATTTAAATTTAATCTATAATATAATTCAGTTAAATACCAAACATGTTCATAATATTTTATTTTTTCTTATTTTTTATAGTTTTTTATTTTTTTGAAGAAATTCTACTTAAAAAAACTGGTAGAAGTTAATTCAGAATAAGTATATGTAATAAATTATGCAAAGGTTATTTTACACATAATTTGATCTCTTTTAATTATCAATGATGATTTTAATAAGGATATTAAAATGGCCTAAATTAATACAGTCGGTAGTTAATTAGTTATAAAAGTATATTTTATTATTAATTGACTTTAAAATACATGAATATAACTCAAAGTTGAAGAACCAATAGCTAATTTACCCATAATTATATTAAAAATAGATACTATCCATTCATTTTTATGGCTTAATAATTTAATTAATTCAATCTCGAATGACTCATCCGGCTCTGTTTGACAACTGACTAAAAAAAATGACTTATTTCACATCTTAAATTTATTTTAAAACACAAATTCTAATATTAAACAATCACTCTATTTCACATCCAACATAATTTCTAATATAACTAACTCACTTTATTTCACATCATACACATTTTTCTAAAAAATTTCATAAAAATTTTTCAAATCATGTTTTTTTCCTCCAACCAAACAGAGCCGAGACCGTGTTCTTCGTAAAAATATATGACAAAAAAAAACATTACTGCAGTTTCATTTTCTTTAAAGTAGAATGAGAAGATAACTTATCATAGCTTGAAGCTCTGATGATAAATAGAACAGTTTCGAGAAGCATACCACAGACCATTCCCAGGATGCCTCCAGCAGCATTCTGCAAAGTTGAGATATTATATATAATAATCACTTTCTTCTTCTGATAGAGAATTTTAATGAACAAGATCCATGGTTTAAACTGCAAAATAGAGCATATTACCATCACTGCGCTCTGGTGGAACAGGGCTCTGAAAGAAGCAAATCCCACTAGATAGCCAGTGAACATTATCAGCACCACATGCAGGCCTGCCAATGAACAATTGTGACAGCATTTCAAACATGTTTTCGCAAAAAATTTAAACACGGCCAGTTGGATGGCGAACATGTTTAGGTTCTTAAATTCTTGATTATTTTCAAATTTAATAAAAATTCTTAATTTACACGAACTACTCGCTCCAATTTAATTATGCTTATAGTGCTAATTAATAAAATTTATAAGTAGGCGTAATATCACTTTTAGCTAGATTCTTGTTCCTTTCACAATCACTTTATCTTAACCTGAGTTCTCCTTATCAAACATGGCAGTGTTGAAGGGCACATGAAGTTGCGGCACTTATTCCTTTCAGATTCTTATTGACACTTAATATACAGTAATGACCACAAGCTACTAGCTAGGGGTGTTAAAAATATCTGAAATTCGACACTCACTCGGAAATCATTTGATTTTTGAATCAACTCGAAATCGGTTCGAAAATTTCGAATCGAAGCATGAGCTAGGGACTTTGGCTTGAAGTTCATTTCAAGCCGATTTCGAGTTGACCTATCTCGCTCGAAACATAGTTCGATTTGACTCGAAAGTACATGTAGAGTAGAAGAGATTTAAAACTTATTATTCTCAAGGTCTAGGAATTAAATCCTCTTGAATACATAATATTCCTACAATTTTTTACAATTACGAGCCGATTCAAACCATGATTTGAGCTAGCTCGGAATCGAATGGACTTGAGCCAAGTCGACTCGAATCATCTCCCATTTCGATTTCGGACCGATTTCTAGCCGAACCGAGCTCGAAATTTTCAATTTCAAGTTGCTTTTGGCCGCTCAAAATCAGTCCGATAACAGCACTACTACTTGCCTAAATTTTTGGGTTAAATAGTATGTTATTCACTTATATATTAGACCCAACTTAGGCCCCCAAGAGTTTCTCTACTAACAAGTGGCAAACATTTTTCTCCTAACAAGTGGAATAAGAGATGATGATTCAGCATGTGTCAAATGGTGCATGCGGTTGTGATGCTATGGGTCTTTGCCATCTTCAATTGTGGTTAAGTAAGAAATCCAAAAATGGGTGGCTCCTACCGTGGCATCAAGAAATTGAGTGGGCACTTGATGCACATACACTTAATTGGTGAAAACGTACAATGGTCCATCGATGAGAAAAGATTAACAGAGATGGATTCTCATACAAGGAGGAGATTGTTGGAAGAGCACATGAATTATCCACAATAGTATTCAACAATAAGTTGTAGCATTTAGTATATAAGTAATAAACCTAACACTATTCTAGGTTTTTGAGTTATATGGTGTCCATTTACTCATGTATTGGGCTAAAGTTGCGCCCCAGGTATTTCTCGTTAGCATATCCATACCATTTTTGTAATCTTATTTTGAGTACCTATTACTCAAAGCCTCAAACAATTCCTTATGTACCCATGTCATAAAAATGCCATTCTCATTATTCTACACAAGCACCTAACAGTAAAAAGTATTGTGAAATCACAGATACAAATAAATCATGCAACTATTCGGTAGCTTGATGGATGAATTTTAAATCACATTACATTGAGTTTCAGCTGAATTGGGCCATTAATTATTCAATTTTAAGGAGCTTTGTGATTTCTTTCTGACAATGATAAATGCATATCGCCTGTCATCAAAATTAATATCAAATAAGCCATGAGGATGTCACAGAGCACAATAGCAATGATTATGAGAATATCTCTCAGATCCAACTAACATTAATGAGCCACTTAAGCCCAAAGCAGTTTGAAGATAACAACAATTTAGTAAACGCATGAGATCAGTACAACAATCATATCATTCATTACAACTAGGATTTATGACTCTCTCCAAATGCTTTCAAATATTAAGGATTAGATTTAAGCAGCACTCTGGAAAATTTATGTAGTTGATGCAGATGGTCAAATTTCAGAGACGCTAACCACAAACATAATTGTTAATGCAAAAATGGCAAGGAGATTCGATGTAAAGCCATTTATAAATTTCACCCTTTTGGATCTATGAAAACCCATTCCCTATCCATTTTCCATACTACAAGTTTGCCAAGAGTTGCACCTTATCTAAGACCTTAGTAGTCCTGGCAAAAAATCCTCATACTCATCAAAGTTGACTCAAAATAGGTTGAGGGGCCTGATTTGAGTCAACCATTTTCAATTAAGCTTGTTTATGCTGGAGCTAAACCTATCAAGTTTATTAAATGGGTCAAGTATCACATCTTGAATTTGACCAATCCCGCCATCCTGTTTATCATGATTTTTTAGGTAGAATTGAAAATTTCAATGTTTTTTGTACTTCCAGTCAATACAATCATAAACTTCAACAAACAAAATTAAAAATAGAATAAACTAATATTTGACCAAATCCATGAGAAAAAAGAATAATGAATAATGAACATTATAGAAAACAAATGATGCTTATTATACAAGATATTAAGCGAGGCAATGTCAACAAATTGTTCAACTTCCGCTCTATTGCCACCACCAAAGTTTTCATGCTTTGCGGGAACATATTATATCCTTCACAAGTTTAGCAATGCACTCAAATTCATTCAGATACGGTATTAAGACCTTTTATATGCTAGGACCTCTCTTAGTGGCTTGCAAGGTGGTCACATTGTTTCTCAAGTGCTTTGGCCTTCTCCGTAAGACTTTCTTAGAATTTTTCTTGCTCAACACTTAAGGGCTCTAAGTGTATCCAAACTAATTTATGATTAAATAGAGTGGCACTCCCTTGTTAAGACTTCCTACTCTTAATCAATTAAATCACAACATTTTCCCAGCATCCTCAAACTTTAGATGGCTCCCACTAGTCGGATTCATTCCGACCTTTTAATGTGTAAGGGGTGGGTCTGAATGATTATTAACAATTCGTAGTAAATGCTCATCCTATGAGTATAGCAAAAGAGAAAGAGCCTTGAGTTTAAAAAAAGATCTGTCATGTCACACCCATCCTAAGCCTTCGTGCTTAAGTTATTACAAGCACCAAGTAAAAGCACATTTCCTTTCTTTGTCAGTGTCAAATCATTACCTGTAGAGTTATTAGAACTGATGAAAGTTTTACTCATATCTCTTCTTGATAATGTAGGAGAGTGAGTATTGGACTTTTCGCCTCCCTTATCTGCCTTGCATATTTCCACCACCCAAACAGCTGAAACGAGTGTTGGAGTGAAAATGCCACGGCTATGCCATGCCTTCTCTACTGACCAATATCACAATCACCAATAAACACATAGAATAACACACGGTTCCTTCCCTTCGAAGTTTACCTCCACTGCTAAATACCTTTTTATGTGAACTGGATGATTGTACAGACTGGCCAAATGGGAAATCTATAGCAATAATGATACTGCCTGACTTTCCTTCAAAAAGAACATATTGTAATCACCATTGTTCAGCCGCAAGTAATTTGGTCTGACTCATCCCTCCTCGAGAGCTTTGAACTCTAGTTTCAAGCAGCATAATGACAATAGGTTGGTGTTCATCATACCAAGTCTTTGAAAAGTGATTTTGGAGAGGCGCCTTCTTAACCCCTTGGCACATTCCAGAATGATCGCTTTCATTGTCGAAGAAGGGTGGGTGTCATGGAGGGTAGGTGTCTGTCCTCCAAACCACATCTTTACTAAAGGTGAAAAGTTGTCTTTTCGTTTCTTTTATAGCGTAGTTAAGAATCTTGTTGGCTGCCTCAAACGAAATATATTCCTCCCAAAAATTGCCATTTTTTCTTCTTTTTACCTTTGGAAATTCCCTCCTTTACTTTTATCCCAATTTCCCCTTGGGGCCCCCCCCTTTTTATAGGGGTGGGATCACCACCAAATGCATTAATATGATAAATCAAAATATCCGAAGTGATGTCTCCCCAAAGTATCAGGTAGCATGGAGCTGTTCATCTATTTGGCTTTCTCTTGCTGAATGACCAGTGTAATCTCTATTAGCCTATCGTGAGGTTGGGCCCGTAGCCTTCCGGCTGAATTTTTTGAAGCATCCTTCTCCCAAAAGCATATCACCTATCCTGATTACTTGCCTACACTACGTTCTATGCTAAATCTCTGGACTTTCCCTTCGAGATTCACCTCGCCTTGTTGCTTGTTGTGTTTTTCTATTTTGAAGCGTTACCCACGCTTTGGCCTTCTCTTCCTTGTGACGAGCATTATACTCATAGGCCCATATATAAGTTTATAATGTCCCATTATCGCTTTTCTTCTTACATATTCTTTAATGTCCCTACTAAATCATCTAGGTGCTTAAAAAGCTTCTCTAAATGGTTGTATTCGGCTTGAGGTTCGAATTTTAATTTGATGATAAGTGTATAAAAACACCCACTATTTAATATAAATGCACTAATAAATTAGAAATCAGTCCTCTAAAAGTCCCTAATAATTTCAAATTAGCATTGATATACTGTCAAAAAGCAACGTAACTCTAGTACTATATTAAAACAGCAACATCATAAGTCTCAAATAGATAGCCAAATACCTATTTTCGACAAAATATATATCAATACAACAAATGTAAACTGTTTAATCCTAGTACTATGCTAAATGCCTTGATATGAAAAAGATCAAAGTCTAATTGCTTGTATATTTTTTTCAATATAATAAAAATTATTGAATAGTCGTAATAATTACTAGCATTCAGTTAGAATAATTTATTATGAAATGGAATCGTTCTCTAAAGTGCTTTTATTCGCTTGAATTCGATGTTAAATAATGAATAGTTGTAAAAACGCCACAAATTAAATTCAAATATATTGATATGTACAAATCCAAGTCTCTAAATATCTCTAATAAGTTAAAATACATCGATATAACTATCAAAACAATACAAAATTGAGGGGTAATTATATTAAAACTCAATCTGATGGCTCAAATAGATTGCCAAATAACTACTTTCTACAAAAAATTATTGATATAATAAATACATAATTTCTTAATCCTAGTATTATATTTTAAATGCTTCTGGATATAGGTCATTAAATAGTTTCATATTTTCAACGTATTCAATTAAACTTACTTATTATGCATTAAATCATTCTCTATAAATACTTGTATTCTTTACACTTTTGAAATTCGATTTAATGCATTAGTAGTCGTAAAAAGTCACTATTTCGATTTCAAATATAATTGATATGTTAGAAATCAGTATGTAAAAGTTGCTTATAAGCCGAAATATATCGATACTTTCAGAAAAAAAAAAATATAATTACTAGTAATATATTATAACTAAATCAAATGTCTTACATAGATCGCCAATACCGGTTTTTCGGCTAAATTCACCGATAGAACAACTGAAAGTTATTTAATCTTAGTACTATATTAAAAGGCTTGATGTAGACAAGATCCTAGTCTAATTGATTGTATTTTTTTCAAATACATAAAAAAATTACTGAATAGTCATATAATTTGCTAATATTTTCTGTTTAAAATAACTTATTATAAAATGAATCGTTCTATGAATGCTTGTATTCGGCATGAAGTTAGCATTAATGCAATGAACAGTTATAAAAAATATCACTATTCAATTCAAAAATATTGAGATGTCACAAATTAAGTTTCTAAAAGTCTCTAATAATATCAGAATACATTGATATATACTGTAAAAAAAATATAATTGCTAGTATTATTTAAAAACTCAATCATATGTTCTAATAGATTACCAAATACCTATTTTTTGCTAAAATATATTGATGCAATAGATGTAAGTGGCTTAATCCCTAAGTGCTATGTTAAAATTCTTTGATATAAACAAGATTAAAATTCTAAATGCTTGTATTCTTTTTTAAATATCTACCAATTAATGTTAAAAATTAATGTTAAAAATAAAAAAACAAACTGCTATTTTTATTAATCGCATAATTGGTGGGGTGTGAATGCATGAGACCATAAACACGAATTCAGTCTCTTGCACGGATCATAATTGTGTCGACAAGTTTATACTGGAACCATATAAGACCAACTTGTACCCAGTTAAGCTAAGTAGGGATAGGGGATGATTTTCGGCAGGTTGAGTTAGAAAATTGCCACTCTAAGCTTTGATACGATTTTGTCATACCTAGCCAAATGTCGAGTTATCGCCCACTTTCACATTGAGGTTTTTTTCATCAAAAAGCACATCAATGGGTTGACATGAGACCCTTGTAAAGTGAAGCAAATATTAATGAAAGTTTGAATTTAGAGACCAATTATTTAAATATCATGTTTTCCTTAATTAAATACAATAACATTTGGAAAATATCCACATAGATATAGATATCAATCAAAACCATCAAGCAAACTAATTTAGCTCTTAATCAAGATGGGAATCAAAGGAGAAGAAAAAATACCAACTTAGAATAGAGCGATAAATTCAGACATCAATTTCAAACTCAGTGGAGCAAGATAATTAGGATCCGGCTGAAGAACGAACATCAATTTAGTCCACACAGAAACATATAACATTTTATTGGGTGCAAGGCAACAAATTCAACAAGCCTCAATAGCCTAATTCTGGACAAAACGGTCTATAAAAATAACTAATGTGTAAACCCAAATCAAAAAATGCATAACAAATGCAAGCAATTAATATAGTTTTGCAATCAACTAAAAAATAAACACAATCACCCTAGATCATACAAAAAAAGCGCAACACTTTTCTAGACTTATCATCACTAATCGCGGTATAAATAATCTCACAATTGAGGTAGTCTCATATATAATGCCCTTTCTTTTCAATATGGTAGAATTCCTTTACCATCTTCGTCATCTTGAAGCCTACCATAATTCTCAATTTTCAAAAATCCAACCTAAACCACTAAAAGGAAAGAAAAAGATACGCATTTGGATAACAAAACAATAAGACCAAGTATTGGAACAATATCGCAATGTGGTTAGAGGACAAATCATGTGAAAGCTGTTAAGCTTGTAATAACTTTGTCTGATGATGGTGGGGGAGTAAATTGCTAGAAGTAGAGGGTTGGGACAATGTGTGGCTTCTGACAAATTTCTAAAAATAAATAAGGGACAATAGTGAATAACCCTCACATCAAGGAAGCAGAAGTTACTGATTCTATAAAGCAAGGTTTCATGCTAGCATACCAAGGTGCCTATGATAATATTGTGAGTCCTAGTATAAGCCGGGACAAAATAAATAATACATGGGACCATGCTTATAAGGACCAGTATTTCTCTTTTCGCTTTCCGAAATGAGACGATTCAATCCGTCTTCTACCAACCTAAAAACTTGTCGAAGCTGCACATTGTCTGAGCCCTTGACTCTACTGATCACAGATACCCCTCATGAGACTAGAGCACTAATAGACTCACAAGAATTTGCTATAATAGTCCTCGACACATCATTAGACTGACGAAGGTCAGCTCCAATACCATGTCATGGTTTAAGTTCAACAATATTGAGATATTGTCCACTTTAACCTAACTCATAATAAGCATCATAGTTCTGTACTTGAAAGATGCCTTGACAATGTTGAGTAGGGTCGTGACATTTGATATACATGTCATGCTCCAACTCAATATTGTAGGGGTATTATCATAATATACATCTAAATTTTTGTTCGCAAAACTGTCAAGACGAATTAGCATGGACCCTTGCTTATAGAGCTTAGCAACTTTCTCTCCTTACAAATGTAATATTATCATTCCTATTTACTACTATCCTAGAAGGCTATTTACTTCATGGGGCTAAAGTTGCGCCCCAGGTATTTCTCGTTAGCATAATCCATACCATTTTTGTAATCTTATTTTGAGTACCTATTACTCAAAGCCTCAAAACAATTCCTTATGTACCCATGTCAAAAAATGCCATTCTCATTATTCTACACAAGCACCTAACAGTAAAAAGTATTGTGAAATCACAGATACAAATAAATCATGCAACTATTCGGTAGCTTGATGGATGAATTTTAAATCACATTACATTGAGTTTCAGCTGAATTGGGCCATTAATTATTCAATTTTAAGGAGCTTTGTGATTTCTTTCTGACAATGATAAATGCATATCGCCTGTCATCAAAATTAATATCAAATAAGCCATGAGGATGTCACAGAGAGCACAATAGCAAATGATTATGAGAATATCTCTCAGATCCAACTAACATTAATGAGCCACTTAAGCCCAAAGCAGTTTGAAGATAACAACAATTTAGTAAACGCATGAGATCAGTACAACAATCATATCATTCATTACAACTAGGATTTATGACTCTCTCCAAATGCTTTCAAATATTAAGGATTAGTTTAAGCAGCACTCTGGAAAAATTATATGTAGTTGATGCAGATGGTCAAATTTCAGAGACGCTAACCACAAACATAATTGTTAATGCAAAAATGGCAAGGAGATTCGATGTAAAGCCATTTATAAATTTCACCCTTTTTGGATCTATGAAAAACCCATTCCCTATCCATTTTTCCATACTACAAGTTTGCCAAGAGTTGCACCTTATCTAAGACCTTAGTAGTCCTGGCAAAAAATCCTCATACTCATAAAGTTGACTCAAAAATAGGTTGAGGGGCCTGATTTGAGTCAACCATTTTCAATTAAGCTTGTTTATGCTGGAGCTAAACTATTCAAGTTTATTAAATGGGTCAAGTATCACATCTTGAATTTGACCAATCCCCGCATCCTGTTTATCATGATTTTTTAGGTAGAATTGAAAATTTCAATGTTTTTTGTACTTCCAGTCAATACAATCATAAACTTCAACAAACAAAATTAAAAATAGAATTAAAACTTCTTTCAAATTACATTATACCGTGAGAATTTAGATTGGACATCGTGTATTGTGATCCAACCACTAATATTGAGGTATTATCTGCTTTGGATCAACCAAACACAAGATCTCATACTCCCATCTTTCTCACAAAGAAGATCAAAAAATCGGATGCAAGATACTAGAGAAAATGAAGCCTTTGCAACTTTATAACAAGAAACTTTAACTATTGAAGTTCTCTAGTAACCATCTTATAAGATGTCCTAAATATAGAATTCTATGCAAAATTCTTCTTCGACAATCAAAGGTAAACCTAGTAACTCATTTAGAAACGCATCGCTGGACATAGCTATGACCTAATAAGAAAGGGGCTGAAGGGGGTGCAATTACTAATTAGCATAGTATGATTGGAGATATAGACCTATTTTAAATATCACAGGGGGGATATATTACAATTTATCCCTACTTCTATGCATGAGAATGTTGGATGTCCCCTTCCTTACAAGATCAATAACCATTTTTGTACCCTACAATGATTTGAGTGGTGGCAACATTGGGTCAACTTGTTGGTTGTTGTCATTTATCCGCTATGTCACACAGGCAAGCATATTTATGTATTTTTCTCCCCTATTTTTGTATGGGCAGACTATGCACCCCTTCATATATTTTGCACTCTACCCATTTAACAGAATGACTTTTGTTACTCTTGCTAGCTTGCTATTATTACTATATACACTTCGATCGATCTTTAAAATTAATCAATGACATTGAACATTGGACTAATGCTAGTTCTAGCAGAAATACAACTCATAAGCATTATTATTCATCTTTCTAAGTGCTCTAAAGGTGCAATATTCCTTGCAGCCAAATTCTTCTGAGTTCCCAGAGAAAACTGCTCAAAAAGGTACTTTGCATATTACTGTCTCCCTCGGTGAATTCAATGAATCTCTTATAGCCTTGACTTTATCATAGCTTAGAGCTAGCATCCTACGAATGTCAACATGAAAAGCAAGCAAACGCTATGCAAACAAGGATGCAAGCTCATTATTACTGTATGTAAGGGTAGGACAACTAAATCAATAGGCACTCTGAAGCCATATCCTGTGAGAATTTGTAAGGGGGCATGTAGCATAAGGTGAGGTGGTTGCATCATAGACCTGACCGAACTACCAATATGAAATTCCTTCCAAACTTAAATGGAAACTCCCGTAGTTCTGTGTGTAAGTAGGTAAGGTTTTTGTGCCCTGAGATGGCTTTTCAAAAAACTAGCAAGAAGAACCAATTTTCAATTTGGAAAGATTCAATTTAAATTTAAAAAACAGATAAAAGATCATGAACTTACCAAATCCTATCTGATCTTTGAAGGAGGAGAAGGGCTCGGGTTTCCTCCCTTCTCGGAGCAACGTCCTTGGACAAGCTCCTCGTACTCCTTCCTCTCCATCATTTCCGCAGCTTCATCAACCTCGCCTTCAACTCCTCGCTCTACAACTCCAAAGAAAACACACAAACCCTAATAAGAGATGATCGCGAAAGAAACGGATTCGAGTTCTAGGGCTTCTCGCACCTTCTCCCTGGGTTTTAGGGCTAGAGAAGACGAAATCAATGCCGAAGAAAAGGCTGATGACGGAGGGCCGGACCCCGGCAGGAAGCGCCGACCAGATGGCTCGAATTGACCGATAAGGAACAGAATCCCGCGCCACGAGGTCGGAGGAGAGATCTCGGAGGTCGCGAGACAGTCCGCTCATTTTCACGGCGGCACCACTTAGGAATGCGCGGATGGTGGCGTTGTTTCTTCACGACAAGACCTGAGATTCCTGTGTTGCCGCCGACGACCTCCGCCTGGCGTTGCGGCTCTCCGACCATGGCGGTTTTTTTGCCTGCTCGAGGAGACTGAAATGGGGAAGTAAAGATAAATCATTAGCCCACAACATTCAATTTTGATTTCACTCCTAATTTTTTTTTTAAATTAATTATCATAATTACATATATAATATTTATTTTAAAAATATTATAATATAATTTTTAGAAGTGTGATTTAATTTTTTAAAAAAAATATTTAATATGTAAATATAATAATAAAAAGTGTTATGTAAAACCATGTAAAATTTGTAACATTCATTTGTTATGGTGTCAGAGCCAAATAATATAAAAAGACATGATAAAAACTATAAGAAATGACATTATATATTTGAAGCTAAATTACATGTTATTATATTAAAATAACTTGAAAACAAATGATTCACGAGTCAACCCCCCCTAGTGGAATAAAAACAAAGTGGTGGTAGTGTTTTTGTTGCCATAATTATTATTTAAAAATAAAGAAGACACACATTCATTGAAGAAAATGCATAAACCTAGAGATCATAGAAGTAAACAAATATTAGTGAACTAAATAGATTTGGCAGTATGAGTGAATTACATGATTATAAAATAACAAGAGATGATCAATCATAAATATGCTTGATATTGAAAATCCTTGTATTCATGAGATCCACAGTACATGAGTGTTTATGGATTTCATTTTGATCTATTCAGATTGAGATAATATACAGCTAAGTATCAATTTGGGAGGAAGAATAGATGGAAGAACTGAGAAAGATAAACTTGTAGCATTTACAAGTTAAAAGGAATATATTAAAAGCAAATAGATACAACAATGACCTAAACATCAAAACAACAAGAAGAAGAAAAATTCAATTCCAACAAAAACTCCTGCAACATAAGCATTATAAAAACATTATATTTAGGTTATTGCTGAAAGTAATTCAATGAAGCAAGAAAGCTGAGTGGCCTTTGGAAAGGTTGTTGCATGAATCAAAAAATATTAACAAGGTAAGAAAAAATAATCAATTCAAATAGAAATAATGTCTATTGTCTGTAAGATCATAAGATATGACTCCAAATCATACATGAACAGCTATCCTCAAGTACCAAATAAGGATTTGGGTATAAGAAATATAGCCCAAATTGATCCATCATGAAAAGATAAAAAATGTGCAGTCACTTTTAAACATTAAAATGGCAATGCAAAATAATAGGTACAAGCCCAACTATAATGCATCCTCTCCTGGATAAATATATATATTGATAAACTTTCAAGAGAACGTAAAAAAACATAAAAAAAATAATAGGCAACCTGTTCACACTAATTATGAAACCTAAAGTGTTAAACTTTAAAAGGGAACATTCTGAATAAGAAGCAAGCACTGATGAGTGGACTAGGCAACAATGAATTAGTGAAATCTCAAGAAATCAGTAACTTTCAGAAATCTAAAGGAAATCAATATCATATTGGATCATAATACGTTAAAAACAACAGTTTCAGCAAAAAAGTGAAAGAATAAGCTACACAGAATCAACATAATTTAAGCTAAAAATAAGATTTCAGATAAAGCTTCACAAGAATAAAACATTTTTGATATGTTAACTGCAACAATATAACTACCAGTAGCTCCATTAGAATTATACCATTCAAATAAATGCATTATTCGTATTATGAAATGGAATTACCATATCATCAAAATGATCATAGTCCATATACAATTTAATCTGAGGTCGTTCTTCAACTTATCTCTAGATCCATCCAAATAAATACATACATACATACACACATATATATATAATAATCTGAAGAATTGAGTTTTTCATCTTCGTTGTTATTTATATTTTCTCTGCTTTTTGTGTATTGGGAACAAAAAGCAGGCTGAACAGGCTCAATTGCCCCATTATGGTTTTTCAACTTTTAGAAAGTATAAGCTTAGTGAAGGGTCTATTGTCCAATACTAGCATAATTTTAACAAATAATAAACCCTCCATTAAACTACGCTCATGTTGCCTTCACTCAAGAAGCAAGAGTGACTGCTACTCGCCTCTCTGCCACAAGATATCAATCTAACAAAGACCAGAATGGAACACCATCCTCTCTTCAAAAAAACAAGAACACCATCCTCTCTTCAAAAAACAAGAACACCATCCTAATGATGATAAATCAAGAAGGAGAGACGATTATGGTGGGAGGAAATGATCCGACTACGAAATGAAACCCTAAATAGGCCAAAGAGAAAGAAATTAACAGGAGATCTGAAACGTAGAGGCCTTCAAGCCTTGTTCTCGCCAAAAGAAACAGGGGGAGGAGCCAACGCCGGCGAAATAGCATGAATTGGACACGCTCGTGAAATTACCGGCCGCGAGCATAGTTAGCAAGTGATTTGAGAAGGATGAGGCGAAGGAATTGAGGACACTTTGGTCTAGGGTTTCAAGGTGGAGCAGGACCTAGCCGATGAAAGATAAATGGGCCAAAAAAAACTCTTACCGCATAGTAGATTGAGGTGAAACAGTGGTCCCGCCAGTGAAGGACAAGCAGGCCAGCGATAAAACTCTTACCACGTAATAGATTGAGTGAGATAGTGGAGCTCGAGGAAGCAGCGCTGACCACCGGATTGCAAGGTTGTCCACGCAAAACACTGCGCCATGAGTGCAAAATTTTCAGGATTCAATTAATTTAATTATCCTCCAAATACTAGCATTAATAACAAGGTTTTTTTTTATTTGTAGATTATTTTTAATAGAGAAATGAGAAATAAAATAGCTTTTTACTCACAAATAAATATTTTGAATAATCAAAATTACCTTTATATGCCATCTAACAGTTTTATAAGGACATAAATTCAATTCATTAATTATTTCGATATACAATGAATAGTTAAAGTAATAGTAAACAATCATTTTAAATTTTCATAATTTATCATATAATAGTGGTAAAGCGTGTATTAAGATAATTTACGCTATATGTACGAAATAATAATCTAAAAGAAAAGTAATCAATTGATTACCATAAATATATGGTTTAATAGTTGTGTAAGAGTATGTATTAAGTTAAATTACTTCAATATGCAGCAAATAATAATCTACAAGTAATATTAAGGTATTAGAGAATCAGTTTAGTTTTATGTTAGTAGATCTATTTAGAAAGCTATTTATTTATGAGAGGCTTTAGTGAAAAAATTTAAAGAGAGAAGAAAAGCCTATATTTAGTTTTTACTAATTTAGAAAAAGCCTATGATAAAGTCACAAGAAAGTACTTTAAAGAGTTTTAGAAAAAAAAATTTGCACTACTTATATTCAAGGTTATTAAAGACGTATATAAAAGAGATGTTACTTGTGTTCGAACACAAAGAGATTTAACTAAAAATTTTTCTTTATTTACAGTTGCATTACGCCAAGGCTTAGCTTTAAGTCAGTATCTTTTTGCATTGGTTATGAAAAATTCTGACTGGACATAATCCAAGATAAAATAACTTGGTGTATGCTCTTCGAAGGTGAAAATTGTCTTCGTTAATAAAAATATAAGGGAGACAAAGTGAAACACGAGCTATAGAGAAATACTATAGAATCTAAAGGTCTCGTCTGAGTAGATCAAAATTTGAATATATAAAGTGCACATTTAGTTAAGAAAGAAGCACTTATATTGGTGATCAAACTGTCAAGAAGAGTGAGTGCTTATAGATACTTCAAATCAATCATACAAAAATGATGGTAAAATAAATATTGATGTTTTTTAGTAGATTCAAATAGGATGAGTAAAAAAAGAAATGCTTTCGGTATTATTGTACGATAAAAAAATTTCATCCACGCTTAACGATAAATTTCATAAAACTGTAATAATACCAACAATGATATAGCTGGAATGCTGGCCTATAAAAAGAAAACATACAAATAAACTAACTGTTATAGAAATGATAATTCTAAAGTGAATGTGTGGATAACACAAAAGATAGAATGAGAAATAAGTTATACTCCGTGAGAAAATTGAAACTGCATCAATTGAGAATATAACTTAGAGGAAAGTCGGGCTTAAATTATTTGACATGTAAATCAAGAGCCAATTGAAAGCTCCATTAAAAAAATCGAGTTATTGAATTTTTCTAAGTACAAAGAGAAAGAGAAAAGACTAAATAAAGATATGACAAGAAACTATAAGAAGTGATCTTACTCACTTAAAAACCTAAATAAATTTTTAATTGATAGAGCCACAATGAAAACAAATGATTTATAAGCCGACTCCACTTAGTAGAATTAAAGCTTGGTTGTTGTTGTAGAGCACCAAAATGATAAGTAGGGTCAAAGCCCACAAGCTTTCCTTCTATGCAAAAGCTTTTCCATCTGAATTTTCAAGAAAGACCCATATTGTTCGAATTCTGTACAGAGATGAACATTGTTGACATACTGCAAAGATGAATGCCAGAACTATATGTGGCTAATTTAGCCACAGAATAATAATTTTCACTTCAAACATCCAAAAATAAAACACAATGAAAAACTTCAAATCTTATAAAGAAATTCAAAGAACATCATACTGGACGTTTTCCTGTTTAAAGTTAGTCAGAGTGATATTGTTTATACTGTCTAGAAAAATGGTACTAAAATAAAATTTCAACTGTTCGCGATCCAAAATTGTGTGGAATATACCGGATATTGTTTATGCACGAATTCTAGATTGTAATCTGCCCAAGAGCTGCTGTTAATGGATTACTTGGATTGTTTCATTCAAATCATGAGATTGCGATGATGGAGAGGGAAAGAAGCGCTGGTTATAGAGAGGAGAAAACCTATTGAAATGGCATAGAAGAAGCACCTTCGTTCCTGAAGCCCTCCACCATCTACACCTTCTACGCCTTTAGCTACAAGAATTTATCATACAAAAATATCAGAAATAAGCCATGAGGATGTCACAGAGCACAATAGCAATGATTATGAGAATATCTCTCAGATCCAACTAACATTAATGAGCCACTTAAGCCCAAAGCAGTTTGAAGATAACAACCAATTTAGTAAACGCATGAGATTCAGTACAACAATCATATCATTCATTACAACTAGGATTTATGACTCTCTCCAAATGCTTTCAAATATTAAGGATTAGATTAAGCAGCACTCTGAAAATTTATGTAGTTGATGCGATGTCAAATTTCAGAGACGCTAACCACAAACATAATTGTTAATGCAAAAATGGCAAGGAGATTCGATGTAAAGCCATTTATAAATTTCACCCTTTTGGATCTATGAAAACCCATTCCCTATCCATTTTCCATACTACAAGTTTGCCAAGAGTTGCACCTTATCTAAGACCTTAGTAGTCCTTGGCAAAAAATCCTCATTACTCATCAAAGTTGACTCAAAAATAGCATTGAGGGGCCTGATTTGAGTCAACCATTTTCAATTAAGCTTGTTATATGCTGGAGCTAAACCTATCAAGTTTATTAAATTGGGTCAAGTATCACATCTTGAATTTTGACCAATCCCGCCATCCTGTTTATCATGATTTTTAGGTAGAATTGAAAATTTCAATGTTTTTTGTACTTCCAGTCAATACAATCATAAACTTCAACAAACAAAATTTAAAAATAGAATAAACTAATATAACATATCTACCAATTAAT